>JBBDGP010005539.1:0-27721 GCA_037952835.1 Lithobates septentrionalis
AGACCCAGGGCCATCTTTAATATTGATTGGACCCAGGGCAAACATTTTCTTGGACCCTCCTGAATCCTCTTAACTATTTCAGGGCTGTGCAGGCTCAAGGGGCAGCTGTTTTGGGCCCCACAACAATGACTGTGCCCGGGGCAGCTGCCCCTTTTGCCCCTGTGTTAAAGATGGCCCTGGGTAGACCAGACCTGTGGAGTATGTCGGCACAGCGATTTTACACTCCCCCTGGAAGCCTGTGTGAAAGGGTGACAACATAAGAGCTCCATTATGAGCGTTGTTACTTATAACAGGAAGTGCATGACCAAGGACCTGCAGAGGATGATCAGTAAGGATGAGCTTACTGAAAGCTGCAGATTCAGAGAGATTAAAAATTGATTTTTCTATGTCTTAAATATTGGAAGGATCACAAGAGATTTTAGTGATCGGGTTCATGTGCAATTAAAAGTGGATTCAATTTTAAAGTGATACTAAACCCACAACAATAAAATCAGTCTGTATATGCAGTAAAGCATGCTTGTTATACTCACTGTGGAACCTAAGGGGTCAATCCTCTGCATTGTGTAAAAAGGCTGTTTGATCCGGTCTTCTCCGATCCTCCCCTTTTTCCACAGTCCCCAGTCTATCTGCGGATAGTACTACAGAGCCTTGGGGGCACTCTGCACCTCAGTTTGGTGTGTATTGCTAGAGAGGTTTTTTTTCCCCCCTGGGAGGATGCATGTGATCAGCACAGGGCCAATCAGCACTGTCCAGACAGAGGGTCAGGGGTCCTGCAGCCTCATAGGACAGTCAGAGGGGAATGAAAACTCCTACTACAAGCTTTAACCCGACACCGATTGAAGTCACAAGACTGCTATATACTGCTGATGAGAAAAGGCATTTAGCAGTTTATATTTATTAAAATGATTGCAATTCCATGTGAAGTGTACTGTGGGAGACCAGATATAGTGATTGCAGGCTCCTGGGGGGAGCAGACATAGTGTAGTGAGTGCAGGCTCCTGGGGAGATCAGATATAGTGACTGCAGGCTCCTGGGGAGAGCAGATATAGTGACTGCAGGCTCCTGGGGAGAGCAGATATAGTTACTGCAGGCTCCTGAGGAGATCAGATATAGTGACTGCACAGTCCTGGGAGGCCAGATATAGTGACTGCGGAGTCCTGGGGAGATCAGATTTAGTGAATGCAGGCTCCTGGGGAGATCAGATATAGTGACTGCAGGGTCCTGGGGAGACCAGATATAGTGACTGCAGGCTCCTGGGGAGACCAGATATAGTGACTGCAGGCTCCTGGGGAGATCAGATATAGTGACTGCAGGCTCCTGGTGAGATCAGATATAGTGAATGCAGGGTCCTGGGGGGAGCAGATATAGTGAGTGCAGGCTCCTGGGGGGAGCAGATATAGTGAGTGCAGAGTCCTGGGGAGACCAGATATAGTGACTGCAGACTCCTGGGGTTTAGTAACACTAATAGGCTAGAACACAAACCCCCCTGAGATCCCAAATAAAAGTCGCTGTTTATCAGGATCATCATCTTTTAATACTTTATTTGCTGTATAAAAACATAATAATATTGAATTACACACACTGGCTGCATAGTTTCAAGTAATACAAAATGATGACTTGTTATTAAAAGGATAAGGTCACACCAAAACAAAGTGCATTTATCCTTCTTGCCCTGATCTAAATTAAACCCCCTCCCCCTCATGGGTACCTTGATCTGTTGGTCGTGGTGCCGCTGTTTGTTTACATCCAGCACTGGAAGGCTGTCCCAGCCCCCTTTATCCATTACAGCCCTATGGACTTCCGTCTCCCATCCTCTCTGGCCTCTGGGACCCATAGAAGTCTATGTGCTCGTTCATACCGGAGTCACCCTCTGGGGGGGGGGGGTTAGGTCAGCGGAAGGGGCAAAAAGAATAAACACACTTTGTCTTAAAGTACACGTACCCTTTAAGCATAAATTATACATTAAAAAAAACAAATTCCTACAACTAATACTAATCATCCTAATACTCTCCAGCTTGTGGCCGAAGGCCCAGAACCCTGCGCATGTTTGTAACAAGGAAAGCGAGTACCATATCGATTAAACGTGATATTTCCATAAACGCCAAGACACGGATGTCCTGTTTTGGGGTTTCTGTTTTCTTTTCTTCTTTTTTTATCAATCCCAGCCAACAACCTAGTGCCAACATTGAGAAGGCAGAGTAAAGCCAGCCATATGTGGGTCAGTTCTTTCATTCAACCAGTGGTGGCCCCGTCTATAAGGGACACAGGGGTTTCCCCCTAAAATCCATGCGTCCGGCCCCTAATCTACATGCAGGGTGCTAAACCCATGGATTTTTTTTTTTTTTTTTGAAGCACATGATTAGAATTGGTTTAAAAAAAAAAAAAAAAGGGTGGGTTTGGGGGGCAGAGCACTGCACCCCAAGCCCACCCAGTTGTGTGACAATAGCAAATTAATATTCACTATTGTCTTCCTGATTCTCCTCCCGGCCAATCAGGAAGCGGGTCCTGAGACCCGATTGGCCAGGAAGTCAGAGGAATAACGCCCCCTTGTTGGTGTCAGCAGCAGGAATAGACCGCTGCTGTAGATCAGTCCACAAGGCGCCCCCAACAGGTCATGTTTTCAGATTCCCCTCAGATACTTATTCCTCCTACACACGGTACGATTGTCAGCTGGGGATTGTCTGCTGACAGACTGTTGTCCTAAAATCTTACCGTTAGTAATAATAGTAATAATTTGACAATTATTGTCCAATTTTCGGCCAACAAATGTTGGATGACAGGCTAGTAAATTTTCGGCGGACAACGGCTTGACGTCAGATTTTCGGATGGTCAGCACACAAACCCGTTACACAAAAGTCGAAAGTACAAACACGCATGATCGGAATCAATGCTCACCAAAACACGACATTAGCAGAAGGGGCCCAAAGGGTGGCGCTCAAGAGCTGAAATTCCTCGTAGTACGTCACTACGTTCGTGTTTGTGGCACAACAATTGTGTGCCGTTAGTATGCAAGACGAGATCCTGGCACACGCCCTGAAGACAAAAAGCAGAAGCTCGGTTGTCCAACAGTGGTACTGTGTGTACCAGGCTTAAAATGATTGTAAGGGTTTGTTTTTTGTTTAAATAACAAAAATATCATACTTACCTCCACTGTGCAGCTCATTGTGCACAGAGTGGCCCCGAACCTCCTCTTCTGGGATCCCCCGGCGGCTCCCCACATCAGATAACCCCCTGGGAGAAGCGCTCCCCCGGGGGATGTTACCTTGCGGGCGGGCTCCCAAGTCCAGCATTCGGCGTCCATAGCCGCCGAATGCATGCCTTGGCCCCACCCCCCCTGCATCATTGGATTTGACTGACAGCAGCGGGAGCCAATGGCTGCGCTGCTATCAATCTATCCAATCAGGACACGAGACACCAGCTAGCGCTGGTGTGCTCGTTCCCGGCCGGAGAAAGATCGGGGTGAGGTAATTAAAATGGGGGCTGCAGCACCACCTTAAAGCGGAGTTTCACCCAATTTTGAGAGGTGGTCTTAAACGAAAGACCACCTGTCCACCCTTAATTTTTGGATATTTAAAAAAAAAAAAAAAATCTTCTTTCTCTAGTACCTTTTTAGAAGTACTAAGAGTACTTCCGGGCCACGGCCGAGGACGTCATATCCTCTTCTGCGGCGAGCTCCACCCCCCGTTATCTTCTGGGACATGTGCGTGTCCCAGAAGACAAGCTGGCCATTCACAAAGCGCCGAGCGTCTCGCGCGTGCGCACTCGGAAACCGGCAGTGAAGCCACAAGGCTCCACTGCCGGTTTCCCTTAGTTCAAATGGCGGCACCTGCACCCGATCCAATGGACGGATCGGCCTCGGGGGGGCGGCGTCGCGGGCCCCCTGGACAGGTAAGCGTCCTTATTAAAAGTCAGCAGCTACAGTGTTTGCAGCTGCTGACTTTTAAAAAAAAAAAAAATTTTGGCTGGAACTCCACTATAATGCATAGAAAAACCACGAGGGTTTACAACCCCATTGAGGCAGTGAAACTGATCAAATCACCTGTGCAAAATAATGCAAAGCCTGAAAACATGACCTGTTGGGGGCGCCTTGAGGACTGGAGTTGAGAAACACTGCTGTAGAAAAACACCTGGATGAAAAAGCCAGCAACACGGTGTGCTAGGCTCAAGCTCTTCTTTATTATAAATGCACCCGGAATTTTTAAACAAAATCCTACACCCAGAAAAGTGTTGACTAAAGCCCACCAGGGCTGAAACCCGTCAACATTTTCTGTGTAAGGGACTCAGAATAAAAGAAGAGGTTTATGAGAATTGGACACCGTGGTTTTGCCAGCTTTTTAGTCTGAGTTTGACCGGTTTTACTCACTGGCAGTCCCAGTGCAGCAAAGTTCAGACTAGTAGAGGGAGAAGCAGCACAATATGCTAATCAGTTTGTTCTGTGGGGCTCATGGTGAGGTTGAGGTCATGGCTCTGTTCCGAGTTCCTCCACACCAAACTGGACAAACCATGTCTCTATGGAGCTGGCTTTGTACACAGGGGTACAGTAGAGTTGCCACCTCATCCCTTTAAACCCGAACACATATTAATTACACGGGTTCTGTGGCTGATTAAGGTGGTAATTAAACTCACTTGGTGCCTCATCTGCACTAAATTAGCCTCGGAACCCGAGTAATTCATATGTGTTTGGGTTTAAAGGGATGAGGTGGCAACCCTAGAGTACAGTCATGGTGGAACAAAAAAAGGTCTTCAAACTCTTACCACATGGGTGGAAGAGCACAATTGGTCTACAATGTCTTAATATGCTATAGCATTTAGCATCCATCGTTTAAAAGGTGGAGTCTACATACATTTGGTCATATGGTGTAGGTGCGATAGGCAAGTGTCCAAAAAGTTTTGGCCACATACTGAAGCCGAGCCTCCACTGCAGTGGTTAAGAGTTGCTCTAACGGGTCCCCCAAAAGATTTCTGGACCATCAATACTTTAGGATTCATTTCACCATAAATGTACCATTATAAAAGCTCATAATATACTGTAGTTCAAACAAAATAAATATTTTAAAAGGCAATAGGTTTTGTGTTCTCACAGTAATATAATCTGAAAGAAAGAAAAATAAATTGAAGGTCCTATCAGGGGGCTATACTGTATATGCCGTTGCCAACCAGAAAGCGAAGCGAACAAGGCCAGCTCTCCCATGTGTTAGATTGCACGCTTATTGGTCTATACCAGGGGTCTCCAAACTTTCTAAACAAAGGGCCAGTTTATTGTCCTTCAGTCTTTAGGGGGGGGGGGGGGGGGGGGGGGCGGACATTTTTCTTGGTATCAGTGGGAGTAAACATCTACACTTTTGGTATTAGAGGGAGGAGCACTGCCCCATCTCTGGTATCATTGGGAGGAATAGTGCCCCAATATTAGTGCCAGTTGGCAGAATAGTGTCTTGTATCAGCAGGAAGAATAATGCCCCAAGGGCCGGGTCAAGGCAAGCAAAGGGCCGCAGTTTGGAGACCACTGGTCTATACCAATGATGGTGAACCTTGGCACCCCAGGTGTTCTGGAAGTACATTTCCCATGATGCTCACCTACACTGCAGAGTGCATGAGCATCATGGAAACTGTAGTTCCAAAACATCTGGGGGTGCCGAGGTTTGCCATCACTGATCTATACCAACCCTTTACACCTCTACAGTAGTAAGAGAACTGCAATTCACACCAAAGTTCATTTTTTTTAGTACCGCAGACAGTAAACATCAAACAAAGGTCTGGATCCCAGCCTTGGACGTCATGCTCTGATATACCGGTCAAGGCAAAAAGATAAAATAAAAAATTGTTGTAGTATTTCATTAACTTCCTATCAGGTGTAATATGGGTTTCTGTTATATTGGTAAGCAAAGCCAAGGCATCAAGCGCGCAGCTAATGTTATATACCTAGATGGCATCACATGAAGAACCGAGAAATCAAACATGGAATATCCATTGCCAGTGAGCTCTGGTGGAAGGTACTTAGTTGGCCCCCATAGTATAGCTCCACAGAACCAGACTTTGGAGTAAGTTCCATAAGATGTAACACTGATCCACATGTCAATTTGGTATGCATCTTCTAAAAATATTTGGAATTAAGAGAACGAAGGCACGTCCAAAAGGCACAGGAAATGAAGCAATAAAAAAAAATAGTGCAAGGATAATTGGGGGGGGGGGGGGGGGGGGGGTAGTTGACTAGCTTGATGGATTGCAAAGGATGTGGTCACTGCAAAAGAATTCATGAGCTGTGATGTCACCAGGGCGGAAGGGTTATCTGGACAGTAAAGGTCTACTTCATTGCTGCCATAGAGATTATCTTAGACGGGCGAACAGCTCACGTGCCGCACTTTCCTAGGCCGTGGTGTGAAGGGACTCATTTGTCGTCCTTGTCCAAGGCTTCCTCGCTGTCGCTGCTCTCCTCATCTATTCTGGAGTGGAATCCCGCCATGTCTAGTTCCAGGAAGTTGGTCAGGAGTTTGGCCACGGCTTCCACGTCACTACAGCAGAAAGATTTAGATCTAAAATAGGCAACGCGACCTTGCGCAATGGGAGAGTTTGGAACCATAGAAACAATTCACAAAGCTTTCAGACAAGGAGGAGAAGGGCCCTTATTTTTTTTCTTTAAGATCCCATTGGACTGAGCTGAAAACAACTCTTTATGAATTGACCCTCACGTTTCTTACTTACCTACGTCCTCCCAGTACTGCACTCTGGGTAAGCGGGTGGGATATTCCCGTCAGAAGACGTAAGACGATAAGGTAGCCCTTCCCGAAGTATTTCACTTTCTCCTCTTGGACGCTGATGTCTCTTATCTCGCTGAGGAGCACCACCGCTGCAAAAAGAAAAGAACGGCGAGCTTTTACCTTCAAAAAAGCACTTCATTGCGAGAGATAATTCACAAAATACAATCCATCCGGGACCCCAAGTCTCACCCGCTCCGGCATGCTAAACCGACACCCCACCTACCTTGTTCCTGGCCTCCTTGACACATCGTCAGCAATTTCTTATACAAGCTGAATGATTTTAAGAAGGCCTTCTTTTCCCGCTTGTCAAATATGGCTTCCTTTAAAATAAAAAAAATTTTAAAAAAATTACTAAAAGGAGAGCCCAGCTGGAATTAAAAAGCAGTTGTTTTAAAGTACAGCATTTGTAAAAAAAAGAAAAAAAAATTGAAAACCATTTATCATCAGAGTAAAGGGGGCTGAATACAAATGCCCCCCACACTTTTCATGTATTTGTATCATTTATCATTTTCCTTCCACTTCACAATTATGTGACACTTTGTGTTGGTCTATCACATAAAATCCCAATAAAATATATTTATGTTTTTAGCTGTAACATGACAAAATGTGGGAAATTTCAAGGGGTATGAATACTTTTTTTAAGGCACTGTATATTATATCTTTTCATGTGACAACACTGAAGAAATGACACTTTGCTACAATGTAAAGTAGTGAGTGTACAGCTTGTATAACAGTGTAAATTTGCTGTCCCCTCAAAATAACTCAACACACAGCCATTAATGTCTAAACCGCTGGCAACAAAAGTCAGTACACCCCTAAGTGAAAATCTCCAAATTGGGCCCAATTAGCCATTTTCCCTCCCCGGTGTCACGTGACTCGTTAGTGTTACAAGGTCTCAGGTGTGAATGGGGAGCAGGTGTGTTCAATTTGGTGTTATCACTCTCACTCTCTCATACTGGTCACTGGAAGTACAACATGGCACCTCATGGCAAAGAACTCTCTGAGGATCTGAAGAAAAGAACTGTTGCTCCACATAAAGATGGCCTAGGCTATAAGAAGATTGCCAAGACACTGAAACTGAGCTGCAGCACGGTGGCCAAGACCATACAGCGGTATAACAGGACAGGTTCCACTCAGAACAGGCCTCGCCATGGTCCACCAAAGAAGTTGAGGTCACATGCTCAGCGTCATATCCAGAGGTTGTCTTTGGGAAATAGACGTATGAGTGCTGCCAGCATTGCTGCAGAGGTTGTAGGGGTGGGGGGTCAGCCCGTCAGTGCTCAGACCATACGCCGCACACTGCATCAAATTGGTCTGCATGGCTGTCATCCCAGAAGGAAGCCTCTTCTAAAGATGATGCACAAGAAAGTCCGCAAACAGTTTGCTGAAGACAAGCAGACTAAGGACATGGATTACTGGAACCATGTCCTGTGGTCTGATGAGACCAAGATAAACGTATTTGGTTCAGATGGTGACAAGCGTGTGTGGGGGCAACCAGGTGAGGAGGACAAAGACAAGTGTGTCTTGTCTACAGTCAAGCATGGTGGTGGGAGTGTCATGGTCTGGGGCTGCATGAGTGCTGCCGGCACTGGGGAGCTACAGATCATTGAGGGAACCATGAATGCCAACATGTACTGTGACATACTGAAGGAGAGCATGATCCCCTCCCTTCAGAGCCTGGGCCGCAGGGCAGTATTCCAACATGATAACCACCCCAAACACACCTCCAAGACCACCACTGCCTTGCTAAAGAAGCTGAGGGTAAAGGTGATGGACTGGCCAAGCATGTCTCCAGACCTAAACCCTATTGATCATCTGTGGGACATCCCCAAACGGGAGGTGGAGGAGCGCAAGGTCTCCAACATCCACCAGCTCCGTGATGTCATCATGGAGGAGGGGAAGAGGACTCCAGTGACAACCTGTGAAGCTCTGGTGACCTCCATGCCCAAGAGGGTAGTCAGCACATCCAGGAAAATAAAAAGTAAAAAGTTTACTGCTGTTCCATAAAGACCAATTATTGAGAATGTAAGAGGCCCATTTCTCAATGTAGTAAAACTTTTACTACTATGAGAAAGGGGTCTCTCGTTTGAAATGTTGAGTCTAAAATAGAATGGCAGTAAATTTATTTTTTGTTTCAACAAAGCAGGGGTCTCCAAGCTTTTTAAACAAAAGGGCCAGTTCACTGTCCTTTAGACTTTAGTGGGGCCAGAGTGTGGCCAGTAGGAGTATAAGCTGTTCTGGCATCCAGCAGGAGTAAACAATGCCCTATCTTTAATGTTAAGAGGACTAATGCCCCATCCTCGGCCTCAGTGGGAAGCAACTGTGCCCCATCCTCGGCCTCAGTGGGAAGCAACTGTGCCCCATCCTCAGCCTCAGTGGGAAGCAACTGTGCCCCATCCTCAGCCTCAGTGGGAAGCAACTGTGCCCCATCCTTGGCCCCAATGGGAAACAACCGTGCCCCATCCTCAGCCTCAATGGGAAACAACTGTGCCCCATTCTCGGCCTCAATGGGAAACAACTGTGCCCCATCCTCAGCCTCAGTGGGAAACAACCGTGCCCCATCCTCGGCCTCAATGGGAAACAACTGTGCCCCATCCTCGGCCTCAATGGGAAACAACTGTGCCCCATTCTCGGCCTCAATGGGAAACAACTGTGCCCCATTCTCGGCCTCAATGGGAAACAACCGTGCCCCATCCTCGGCCTCAATGGGAAACAACTGTGCCCCATCCTTGGCCCCAATGGGAAGCAACTGTGCCCCATCCTTGGCCCCAATGGGAAACAACCGTGCCCCATCCTCAGCCTCAATGGGAAACAACTGTGCCCCATTCTCGGCCTCAATGGGAAACAACCGTGCCCCATCCTCGGCCTCAATGGGAAACAACTGTGCCCCATTCTCGGCCTCAATGGGAAACAACTGTGCCCCATCCTCAGCCTCAATGGGAAACAACTGTGGCCCATCCTTGGCCCCAATGGGAAACAACTGTGCCCCACCCCCCGGCCTCAATGGGAAACAACTGTGCCCCATTCTCTGCCTCAATGGGAAACAACTGTGCCCCATCCTCAGCCTCAATGGGAAACAACTGTGCCCCATCCTTGGCCCCAATGGGAAGGAATTTTTCTCCATCGTTGGTGACAATGGGAGGAATTTTGCCCTTTTATTGGGGACAGTGGGAGGAATAGTGCCCTTTTATTGGTGTCCATGGGAGGAATAATGCTTCATTGTTGGTGTCAGTGGAGCAGGAAAGGGGAGAGAAGGAGGAAAATATAATAAAAAGAAGAAGAAGAGCAAGGGTCTTAGGCTCCTGGGGTGCACACGGATTAGGCAGAACAAAGGGTAGAAGGTATAGGGAAAGGGGTGGTGATAGGGCGTTTCATGGGTACTGGGGTAGGGCATACAGATCTCTCAGCGTTTTTCTATATAGATTAAAAGGAGACAAGAGAGTAACAAATGTTCATTTGACTATTCCAGCCAAGGGGTCCTCATATTAAGAAATTTGGAGTGGGTACCATGGGTATTGCAGTTGGAAATTTTTTTGAATGTTCTGGCTATCATCTTGACTTGGCACTAAAAAACTGCACTCTTCGTTATTTTACTTAAAAGTTAAAAAAAAAATAAAAATAAAAAATTTGGGGCTGGAAATCCACGTTTAGCTAAATCCACATAAACCAAACTCTTATCTTTTGATAGCAAAATGGACTTACTTCCCAATCTTCTAAATTCTGGATAGCCACAAAGAAACAACCGGCCACATAGAAGAGCTTCCATGCAAAGGAGTCTAGAGGAAAAGAAAACCCACAAGAAGGAAGAGGAGTCAATACAAAAACAAACACCAAGCCAAAGAAACACATTTATCATTGATGGTTCAAGATTTTAAATGAAACACAAGAGCCAATGAAAAATAACCGATCCTAAAAGGTGAAGAAGCCACTGGTGGGGTGAGTGGGAATTCATCCCCCTCTGTAGGAGTGCAGAATTTCAAACTGCTTACCCTAGAAATCAGAAATCATTCCATTCCTGGGAAGAGGAGTGCTTGGCCCAAATTAACTACGCTATATTACCAAAAGTATTGGGACGCCTGCCTTTACACACACATGAACTTTAATGACATCCCAGTCTTAGTCCGGAGGGTTCAATATTGAGTTGGCTCCGCCCTTTGCAGCTATAACAGCTTCACCTCTTCTGGGAAGGCCATCCACAAGGTTTAGGAGGGTGTCTATGGGAATGTTTGACCAGTGGGATTTCACTCGTCCCAACATCAGGCCAGTCAGGTTCCTCCACCCCAAACTCGCTCATCTATGTCTTTATGGACCTTGCTTTATGCACTGGTCCAAATCATTCGGTGGAGGGGGGATTATGGTGTGGGGGTTGTTTTTCAGGGGTTGGGCTTGGCCCCTTAGTTATAGTAAAAGGAACTCCTTAAGGCGTCGGCATACTAAGACATTTTGGACAATTTCATGCTCCCAACTTTGTGGGAACAGTTTGGGGACGGCCCCTTCCTGTTCCAACATGACTGCCCACCAGTGCACAAAGCAAGGTCCATGAAGACATGGATGAGCCAGTTTGGGGTGGATAAACTTGACTGGCCTGCACAACCTATCCGGTTGAGTCCTGACCTCAACCCGATAGAACACCTTTGGGATGAATTAGAGCGGAGACTAAGAGACAGGCCTTCTCGACCACATCAGTGCCTGACCTCACAAATGCTCTTCTGGAAGAATGGTGAAACATTCCCATAGACACCCTCCTAAACCTTGTGGACGGCCTTCCTAGAAGAGTTGAAGCTGTTATAGCTGCAAAGGGCGGAGCCAACTCAATATTGAACCCTACGGACTAAGACTGGAAGGCCATTAAAGTTCATGTAAAGGCAGGCGTCCCAATACTTTTGGAAATATAGTGTATTAAAGTGAACGAAAAAGCTGGACTTCTACTTTAAGACAAGGACAATATTTAACCACGGGGAACTTACCTGTGCTGTAAAACGCAGCTGCCAGCCCCACCGAAGAGATTGCTAAAAAAGACAAGCAGCTGTATTAATACACACTAGTTACATAGTTACATAGTAGGTGAGGTTGAAAAAAGACACAAGTCCATCAAGTCCAACCTATGTGTGTGATTATGTGTCAGTATTACATTGTATATCCCTGTATGTTGCGGTCATTCAGGTGATTATCTAATAGTTTCTTGAAGCTATCAATGCTCCCCGCTGAGACCACCGCCTGTGGAAGGGAATTCCACATCCTTGCCGCTCTTACAGTAAAGAACCCTCTACGTCGTTTAAGGTTAAACCTCTTTTCTTCTAATTGTAATGAGTGGCCCCGAGTCTTATTAAACTCTCTTCTGCGAAAAAGTTTTATCCCTATTGTGGGGTCACCAGTACAGTATTTGTAAATTGAAATCATATCCCCTCTCAAGCGTCTCTTCTCCAGAGAGAATAAGTTCAGAGCTCGCAACCTTTCCTCATAACTAAGATCCTCCAGACCCTTTATTAGCTTTGTTGCCGTTCTTTGTACTCGCTCCATTTCCAGTACATCCCTCCTGAGGACTGGTGCCCAGAACTGGACAGCATACTCCAGGTGCGGCCGGACCAGAGTCTTGTAGAACGGGAGAATTATCGTTTTATCTCTTGCATTGATCCCCCTTTTAATGCCAATATTCTGTTTGCTTTATTAGCAGCAGCTTGGCATTGCATGTCATTGCTGAGCCTATCATCTACTAGGACCCCCAGGTCCTTTTCCATCCTAGATTCCCCCAGAGGTTGTCCCCCCAGTGTATAGATTGCATTCATATTTTTGCCACCCAAATACATTATTTTACATTTTTCTACATTGAACCTCATTTGCCATGTAGTCGCCCCTCCCCCATTAATTTGTTCAGGTCTTTTTGCAAGGTTTCCACATCCTGCGGAGAAGTTATTGCCCTGCTTAGCTTAGTATCGTCTGCAAATACAGAGATTGAACTGTTTATCCCATCCTCTAGATCGTTTATGAACAAATTAAATAGGATTGGTCCCAGCACAGAACCCTGGGGAACCCCACTACCCACCCCTGACCATTCTGAGTACTCCCCATTTATCACCACCCTCTGAACACGCCCTTGTAGCCAGTTTTCAATCCATGTACTCACCCTATGGTCCATGCCAACGGACCTTATTTTGTACAGTAAACGTTTATGGGGAACTGTGTCAAATGCTTTTGCAAAATCCAGATACACCACGTCTACGGGCCTTCCTTTATCTAGATGGCAACTCACCTCCTCATAGAAGGTTAATAGATTGGTTTGGCAAGAACGATTCTTCATGAATCCATGCTGATTACTGCTAATGATATCATTCTTATTACTAAAATCTTGTATATAGTCCCTTATCATCCCCTCCAAGAGTTTACATACTATTGATGTTAGGCTAACTGGTCTGTAATTCCCAGGGATGTTTTTTGGGCCCTTTTTAAATATTGGTGCTACATTGGCTTTTCTCCAATCAGCTGGTACCATTCCAGTCAATAGACTGTAAAAATTAGGAACAACGGTCTGGCAATCACCTGACTGAGTTCCCTAAGTACCCTCGGATGCAAGCCATCTGGTCCCGGTATTAATGTTAAGTTTCTCAAGTCTAATTTTAATTCCGTCCTCTGTTAACCATGGAGGTGCTTCCTGTGTTGTGTCCTGAGGATAAACACTGCAGTTTTGGTTACTGAAGCCCCCCGATTCACTCGTGAAGACTGAGGAGAAGAATAAATTCAATACTTTTGCCATCTCCCCATCCTTTGTAACCAGATGTCCTTCCTCATTCTTTATGGGGCCAATATGGTCTGTCCTCCCTTTTTTACTGTTTACATACTTAAAGAATTTCTTGGGATTTTTTTTGCTCTCCTCCGCTATGTGTCTTTCATGTTCTATCTTAGCCGTCCTAATTGCACCCTTACATTTCTTATTGCATTCTTTATAAAGTCTGAATGCTGTGGATGATCCCTCAACCTTGTATTTTTTGAAGGCCTTCTCCTTTGCTTTTATATGCATTTTTACATTGGAGTTAAGCCATCCAGGATTTTTGTTCGCTCTTTTAAATTTATTACCCAATGGGATACATTGGCTAATGCCCTTATTTAATATGCTCTTAAAGCAAACCCATCTCTCCTCCGTATTCTTTGTTCCTAATATTTTATCCCAATTAATGCCTTTTAGCAAGGTTTGTAGTTTAGGGAAGTTGGCTCTTTTAAAATTCAGTGTCTTTGTGTTCCCTTCATGTTTCCTATTTGTGTGATTTATACTGAAACTAATTGACCTGTGATCGCTGTTACCTAAATTGCCCCGTATTTCCTCATCTGTTATCAGGTCTGTATTATTGGTAATCAGTAGATCCAGTAATGTTTTATTTCTAGTTGGTGCGTCTACCATCTGACCCATAAAATTGTCCTGCAAGACACTAAGGAACTGGCGAGCCTTAAATGAATGTGCGGTTCCCTCCGCCCAGTCTATGTCTGGATAATTAAAATCCCCCATTATGATAACACTTCCCATCCTTGCTGCTAATCCAATTTGTGATAGGAGATCCGTCTCCACTTCCTCCCTCAGGTTAGGGGGCCTATAGCATACTCCCAGTATTATTTTCACCTTAGCTTCATCCCTTTGGAGCTCTACCCATAAGGATTCCACCTCCTCTCTAGCCCCCTCAGTGATGTCATCTCTCACATTCGCTTGTACATTATTCTTGATATATAGGCATACCCCTCCCCCTTTTTTACCCTCTCTATCCTTGCGGTATAGGGTATACCCTTGAATGTTTGCCAGCCAATCATGAGAGCTGTTGAACCAGGTCTCTGAAATTCCCACAAAATCCAAATCCTCCTCGTACAACAGTATCTCTAGTTCACCCATCTTGTCCGCCATGCTCCTGGCATTGGTGAACATGCCACATAGTTTAGACCGGTCGCATATTGTCCTCGTATTGGGTGTTTCAAAATTGCAACTAGGACTTGCTACTATACTCACCTTGTGTTTTTGTGCTTTGGTTAACCTACCACTAATGCCCTTTAGTGATTCCTAAAAGTCAGTATTCTTAGCGAGAAAATAACTTAGAACCCCCAAAATGTATTTATTTATTTTTTTATTTTTTCAGAGGCCCTAGAGAAAAAAATGGCGGTTGTCGCAATTTTTTTATGTGATACGATATTTGTGCAACAGTTTTTCAAAAGTCATTTTTTTGGGGAAAAAAATAAATAAAAAAAAACTACATAGAACCACAGGAACCTAAAAAAAGTGATAGCAGAAAAAGCCCAAGCAGTCCATCAAATCTGCACATTTTTATAATTTATAGATTTATTTTTTGTGAACTTTGTTGCCTGACCATAGATTTATGTTTATCCCAAGCATGTTTGAAGCCATTTACTGTTGACTGTCTCACTACCTCTGCTGGTAGTTTATTCCGAGCATCAACTATCCTGTCAGCAAAATAATACTTTATAAAATTAGTTTTGAATGTCCCTCCAGTTAGAGGTCATGTCCCCCGTGTTCTTGATTTTGGTTTCATATTGAAAAAAAAAACTGCCTTCCTGAACCCTATTGACCCCCCTTGATGCATTTAAAGGTTTCAATCCTTTCCCTTCTTTCCTCCAGACTGCACATATTGAGTTCCTGAAGTCGCCGCTCTTGATACGTTTTATCCCCACACCTTTCACCATTTTTATTACCCGTCTCTGGACTCGTAATATGTACACTTTAATAAAATTTAAAAAACACACAATATATATATATAACCCACATTTTTTGTATAATGTGAGAGATGATGCTTTGCAGAGTAAATAGATACCCAACATGTCAAGCTTCAAAATTGCGAACGCTCGTTTCCTCAGAGAAGCCTATCCCGCCTCAACCCAACAGAACTTTTTGTTTTTTCATCAACTATCTTATTTTCTCCTTCCCAAGACCTCCTGCTCTCTAGCTACCATGTCACCTCCAGATCTTCCCCGATCCCCTGGAACTCCCAACTCCAATCTGTCTGGCTGTCTCCAGCTCTTTGGGAGATCCCTGAAAACCCAATTTTCTCAAGGAAGCCTATCCCACCACAACTCAACAACTTCATATTTACTTTCTTCATCAACCATCCTCTTTGCTACTTCCAAGACCTCCTGCTCTCTAGCTACTTGGCTACTATGTCATCAGCCTCTCTCTCTTACTATCCTCTGGAATTCCCTACTCCAATCTGTCTGGCTATTCCCAGCTCTGTCCACCTTCAGGTGATGCCTAAAAACTCATGTTTTCAAGGAAGCCCATCATGCCTCATCTAAACAGAACTTTTACTTTCTCCATCAACCTTCGCTTCTCATAAGACGACCTGTTCTGTAGCTCCCATGACACCTCCAGGACTTCTCTAGAGCCTCTCCCATCCAATGGAACTCCCAACCCCAGTCTGTCTGGCTATCTCCAGCTCTGTCTACGTTTAAATGATGCCTAAAAACTCATGTCTATCATGCCTCAACTTCTCCATCAACCTTTGTTCATCGTAAGAACTCCTGTTCTGTAACTCCCTTATCACCTCCAGGATATCTCCAGAGTCTCTCCCATCCTCTAGAACTCCCTACCTGAATCTGTCTGGCTATTCCCAGCTCTGCCCACCTTTAGGAGATGCCTGTAAACTCATATCTTCAAGCCCATCATGTCTCAGTCTGACAACAGAACTTTTACTTTCTCCATCAACCTTCACTCCTTGTAGGTGCTCCTGTTCTGTAGCCCCTCATCTCCAGAGCCTCTCGTATCCTCAAACTCCCTTGTCACCTCAAGGACTTCTCCAGAGCTTTTCCCATCCCCTGGAACTCCTAACCCCAATCTGTCTTGTTATCTCCTATGCCTATTCTCTACTCTTGCCATCTCCTCTCTTCAGGGAAGCCTATCCCATCTCTACCTACAGTATCTCAGAAAAGTGAGTACACCCCTCACATTTTTATAAATCTTTTCTTCTATCTTTTCATGTGACAACACTGAAGAAATGACACTTGTCTACAATGTAAAGTAGTGAGTGTACAGCTTGTATAACAGTGTAAATTTGCTGTCCCCTCAAAATAACTCAACACACAGCCATTAATGTCTAAACCGCTGGCAACAAAAGTCAGTACACCCCTAAGTGAAAATGTCCAAATTGGGCCCAAAGTGTCAATATTTTGTGTGGCCACCATTATTTTCCAGCACTGCCTTAACCCTCTTGGGCATGGAGGTCACCAGAGCTTCACAGGTTGTCACTGGAGTCCTCTTCCCCTCCTCCATGATGACATCACGAAGCTGGTGGATGTTAGAGACCTTGCGCTCCTCCACCTCCCGTTTGAGGATCCCCCACAGATGATCAATAGGGTTTAGGTCTGGAGACATGCTTGGCCAGTCCATCACCTTTACCCTCAGCTTCTTTAGCAAGGCAGTGGTGGTCTTGGAGGTGTGTTTGGGGTGGTTATCATGTTGGAATACTGCCCTGCGGCCCAGTCTCTGAAGGGAGGGGATCATGCTCTGCTTCAGTAGGTCACAGTACATGTTGGCATTCATGGTTCCCTCAATGATCTGTAGCCCCCCAGTGCCGGCAGCACTCATGCAGCCCCAGACCATGACACTCCCACCACCATGCTTGACTGTAGACAAGACACACTTGTCTTTGTCCTCCTCACCTGGTTGCCCCCACACACGCTTGTCACCATCTGAACCAAATACGTTTATCTTGGTCTCATCAGACCACAGGACATGGTTCCAGTAATCCATGTCCTTAGTCTGCTTGTCTTCAGCAAACTGTTTGCGGACTTTCTTGTGCATCATCTTTAGAAGAGGCTTCCTTCTGGGACGACAGCCATGCAGACCAATTTGATGCAGTGTTCGGCGTATGGTCTGAGCACTGACAGGCTGACCCCCCACCCCTACAACCTCTGCAGCAATGCTGGCAGCACTCATACGTCTATTTCCCAAAGACAACCTCTGGATATGACGCTGAGCACGTGACCTCAACTTCTTTGGTGGACCATGGCGAGGCCTGTTCTGAGTGGAACCTGTCCTGTTATACCGCTGTATGGTCTTGGCCACCGTGCTGCAGATCAGTTTCAGGGTCTTGGCAATCTTCTTATAGCCTAGGCCATCTTTATGTAGAGCAACAATTCTTTTTTTCAGATCCTCAGAGAGTTCTTTGCCATGAGGTGCCATGTTGAACTTCCAGTGACCAGTATGAGAGAGTGAGAGCGATAACACCAAATTTAACACACCTGCTCCCCATTCACACCTGAGACCTTGAAACACTAACGAGTCACATGACACCGGGGAGGGAAAATGGCTAATTGGGCCCAATTTGGAGATTTTCACTTAGGGGTGTACTGACTTTTGTTGCCAGCGGTTTAGACATTAATGGCTGTGTGTTGAGTTATTTTGAGGGGACAGCAAATTTACACTGTTATACAAGCTGTACACTCACTACTTTACATTGTAGCAAAGTGTCATTTCTTCAGTGTTGTCACATGAAAAGATAGAAGAAAAGATTTACACAAATGTGAGTGAGGGGTGTACTTACTTTTGTGAGATACTGTAAATACCGAATTTCTACTTTCTCAAGCAACTCGTCCCCTCACAGTTATCTTTGGTTTCAGTTGCCCCTTCCTTTCAGATGGTAAGCTCTTATGAACACTGCCCTCCTAACCCTCTCGTGTTGAATTGTACCGTCTCCCTATATTTTGTAGACCTCTGTGCAAACTGCAGGTGCTAAATAAACTCTGTAATAATAATAGGGAGGTAAACTCACCAACCAAAAGGGACCAAGAGCGGACGCTGGGGTTCCTCTTGAGATGTAACCGGGTCCCCGTCTGGCTCTCCACTTGCATATACATGGCTGCCTTTTTTCCTGGAAGACAAAGAGAAGGAATGACAGCAGACCCCCCCAACACTCAGTATGGAGTGGCAGCCTTATCTCTGGAGGCTTTCACCTCCGGCAATCAATATTGAGTGTTGTGTAATTGCCACATCCGGCTTTCTGGTAAACTGGTGCTGAGAGAGGAGGAAGGGTGACCAGGAAGAGGAACAAGAAGAGGAGAAGGAAGTTTTATTGTAGTAGAAGTTCTGCTGTGGGAACCAGCATGGCAGTTGACATTGGGCTCTGAGGCTGAAGCCATACTTAGAAAAAAAAAACGCAGCCAATCTGTTCACGGGGAAGCTGTGACATCACCGAAGCATGCACAAGTCTTTGTATTATCATCGGTGGGTAGAAAAGTTAATAGGAGATCTTCAACCGGGGGCATTGCTGGGTCTTCAAAAGATCTGGGGCCAGAGCCCATAGCAGCGTAGTAAAGAAAGTCATACGCTTGGGCGGGCATACACATGTATATAATATACGTGTGTGTGTATATATCCCCAGAGAGCCCCCCCCCCTTACATCAGGGTCCCCAGAGAGCCCCCCCCTTACATCAGGGTCCCCAGAGAGCCCCCCCCCCTTACATCAGGGTCCCCAGAGAGCCCCCCCCCTTACATCAGGGTCCCCAGAGAGCCCCCCTTACATCAGGGTCCCCAGAGAGCCCCCCCTTACATCAGGGTCCCCAGAGAGCCTCCCCCTTGCATCAGGGTCCCCAGAGATCCCCCCCTTGCATCAGGGTCCCCAGAGATCCCCCCACTTACATCATGGTTCCCAGAGAGCCCCCCACTTACATCAGGGTTCCCAGAGATCCCCCCACTTACATCAGGTTCCCCAGAGGGCCCCCCCTTACATCAAGGTTCCCAGAGAGCCCCCCACTTACATCAGGGTTCCCAGAGAGCCCCCCACTTACATCAGGGTTCCCAGAGAGCCCCCCACTTACATCAGGGTCCCCAGAGAGCCCCCCCCCTTACATCAGGGTCCCCAGAGAGCCTCCCCATTGCATCAGGGTCCCCAGAGATCCCCCCACTTACATCAGGATTTCCAGAGAGCCCCCCCTTACATCAGGGTCCCCAGAGAGCCCCCCCCCTTACATCAGGGTCCCCAGAGAGCCCCCCCCCTTACATCAGGGTCCCCAGAGAGCCCCCCCTTACATTAGGGTCCCCAGAGAGCCCCCCCTTACATCAGGGTCCCCAGAGAGCCCCCCCCCCCTTACATCAGGGTCCCCAGAGAGCCTCCTCCTTGCATCAGGGTCCCCAGAGATCCCCCCACTTACATCAGGATTTCCAGAGAGCCCCCCCCCTTACATCAGGGTCCCCAGAGAGCCCCCCCTTACATCAGGGTCCCCAGAGAGCCCCCCCTTACATCAGGGTCCCCAGAGAGCCCCCCCTTACATCAGGGTCCCCAGAGAGCCCCCCCCCCTTACATCAGGGTCCCCAGAGAGCCCCCCCCCCTTACATCAGGGTCCCCAGAGAGCCCCCCCCCCTTACATCAGGGTCCCCAGAGAGCCCCCCCTTACATCAGGGTCCCCAGAGAGCCCCCCCCTTACATCAGGGTCCCCAGAGAGCCCCCCCCCTTACATTAGGGTCCCCAGAGAGCCCCCCCCTTACATCAGGGTCCCCAGAGAGCCCCCCCTTACATCAGGGTCCCCAGAGAGCCTCCCCCTTGCATCAGGGTCCCCAGAGATCCCACCACTTACATCAGGATTTCCAGAGAGCCCCCCCCCCTTACATCAGGGTCCCCAGAGAGCCCCCCCTTACATCAGGGTCCCCAGAGAGTCTCCCCTTACATCAGGGTCCCCAGAGATCCCCCCACTTACATCAGGATTTCCAGAGAGCCCCCCCCCCCTTACATCACGGTCCCCAGAGAGCCTCCCCCTTGCATCAGGGTCCCCAGAGATCCCACCACTTACATCAGGATTTCCAGAGAGCCCCCCCCCCCCTTACATCAGGGTCCCCAGAGAGCCTCCCCTTACATCAGGGTCCCCAGAGAGTCTCCCCTTACATCAGGGTCCCCAGAGATCCCCCCACTTACATCAGGATTTCCAGAGAGCCCCCCCCCCCTTACATCACGGTCCCCAGAGAGCCTCCCCCTTGCATCAGGGTCCCCAGAGATCCCACCACTTACATCAGGATTTCCAGAGAGCCCCCCCCCTTACATCACGGTCCCCAGAGAGCCTCCCCCTAAAATCATGGTCCCCAGTGAGCCCCCCCACTTACATCAGAGTCCCCAAAGAGCCTCCCCTACCCTTGGGTACCCCTGCAGAGACTCAGGTCTATGGGCCCCAGATTCGGGGCTATAGCCCCAAAAGCCACCCCCTAGCGACGCCACTGTCTTCAACTAATTTTTAGTATTTTGCAAGTCCGTTTTCTTCTACCAATATTCGCTCATCTGATAAGCCGGCTACCTCTGTGATGTCATCAGTTCCTTAATGTCTAAAGTAGATCATAATAAAGTTTGCTGAAACACTATTTATAACCGTTGCCGTTTTTTATATTAGATACTTCTTTTCCACTTATCATCCTTTGTTACAGCAACTTCCTGTCTGCATGTGTAATGTGTCTTAGAACAGCCGCATGTAGGTTTTTTATTTGCGTAATCCAGTCTGACAACACAAGAGCACAACTGGGTGACACGGACAGAGAGTTGTCACCTTATCACAGAACTTCTTCCTGAACAAGGTTTTAACTTCCAGTGCTTGCAGAGCCTTATGCCGCGTACAGACAATCGGTTTTCTCATCGGAAAAAGATACGACGGCTTTTCCGACGGGATTCCGCTCAAGCTCGGCTTGCATACACATGGTCACGCAAAAGTTTGCTGCAATTACGACCGTCAAGAAGGCGGTGACGTACAACACTACGACGAGCCGAGAAAATGACGTTCAATGCTTCCGAGCATGCGGCGAATAGTTTCCGAGCATGCGTAGGGATTTTGCGCGTCAGAATTGCCACAGACGATCGAATTTTCGGATAGGAACTTTTCCCGACCGAAAAATTAACAGCATGCTCTCAATCTTTTGCTGGCTGGAATTCTGCCAGCAAAAGACCGATGGAGCATACACACGGTCGCATTTTCCGATGAAAAAAATCTCATCGGTCTTTTGCGGGCCGAAATTCCGACCGTGTGTACGCGGCATTAGACGTGTCACGGGATCTCATATCAGATCTGTAAAGTGCATGCCAAGCCAAGTCTTAGGCTCCACTCACATCTAGGCTATTTTACAGGCGTTTTTTTTGCAGCGTGTTTGTACAGGCCAATCTGTAATCTGCCAAAAAAGAAGCTCCTGTACTTTTTTTGAGCGACGGACATTTTGCTTTAGGTGAGAGAACACTCAGATGTGAACAGGGGCCATTGAAATGAATGGGATTCGTCTTGTTGGGCGTTTTTAGAGCTGAGTCTTAGAGCAGAAGAACGCCAAAAATGCCTAGATGTGAATATATAGTGGAAAAGGGTTAGAACTCCTGTCGGGCGGCCTCAGTCGGGGCGGGGCAGAGGAGGGCGGCCTCAGTCAGTGGGGCAGAGGAGGGCGGCCTCAGTCAGTGGGGCACTGGGCTGGGCAGAGGAGGGCGCCGTCAGTCGGCGGGCCAGAGGAGGGCGCCGTCAGTCGGCGGGCCAGAGGAGGGCGCCGTCAGTCGGCGGGCCAGAGGAGGGCGCCGTCAGTCGGCGGGCCAGAGGAGGGCGCCGTCAGTCGGCGGGCCAGAGGAGGGCGCCGTCAGTCGGCGGGCCAGAGGAGGGCGCCGTCAGTCGGCGGGCCAGAGGAGGGCGCCGTCAGTCGGCGGGCCAGAGGAGGGCGCCGTCAGACGGCGGGCCAGAGGAGGGCGTCGTCAGTCGGCGGGCCAGAGGAGGGCGCCGTCAGACGGCGGGCCAGAGGAGGGCGCCTTCAGTCGGCGGGGCAGAGGAGGGCGGCCTCAGTCGGCGGGCCAGAGGTGGGCGGCCTCAGTCGGCGGGGCAGAGGAGGGCGGCCTCAGGCGGCGGGGCAGAGGAGGGCGGCCTCAGTCGGCGGGGCAGAGGAGGGCGGCCTCAGTCGGCGGGGCAGAGGAGGGCGGCCTCAGTCGGCGGGGCAGAGGAGGGCGGCCTCAGTCGGCGGGGCAGAGGAGGGCGGCCTCAGTCGGCGGGGCAGAGGAGGGCGGCCTCAGGCGGCGGGGCAGAGGAGGGCGGCCTCAGGCGGCGAGGCAGAGGAGGGCGGCCTCAGGCGGCGGGGCAGAGGAGGGCGGCCTCAGGCGGCGGGGCAGAGGAGGGCGGCCTCAGGCGGCGGGGCAGAGGAGGGCGGCCTCAGGCGGCGGGGCAGAGGAGGGCGGCCTCAGGCGGCGGGGCAGAGGAGGGCGGCCTCAGTCGGCGGGGCAGAGGAGGGCGGCCTCAGTCGGCGGGGCAGAGGAGGGCGGCCTCAGTCGGCGGGGCAGAGGAGGGCGGCCTCAGGCGGCAGGGCAGAGGGGGGCGGCCTCAGGCGGCGGGGCAGAGGAGGGCGGCCTCAGGCGGCGGGGCAGAGGAGGGCGGCCTCAGGCGGCGGGGCAGAGGAGGGCGACCTCAGGCGGCGGGGCAGAGGAGGGCGGCCTCAGGCGGCGGGGCAGAGGAGGGCGGCCTCAGGCGGCGGGGCAGAGGAGGGCGGCCTCAGGCGGCGGGGCAGAGGAGGGCGGCCTCAGGCGGCGGGGCAGAGGAGGGCGGCCTCAGGCGGCGGGGCAGAGGAGGGCGACCTCAGGCGGCGGGGCAGAGGAGGGCGGCCTCAGGCGGCGGGGCAGAGGAGGGCGGCCTCAGGCGGCGGGGCAGAGGAGGGCGGCCTCAGGCGGCGGGGCAGAGGAGGGCGGCCTCAGGCGGCGGGGCAGAGGAGGGCGGCCTCAGGCGGCGGGGCAGAGGAGGGCGGCCTCAGGCGGCGGGGCAGAGGAGGGCGGCCTCAGGCGGCGGGGCAGAGGAGGGCGACCTCAGGCGGCGGGGCAGAGGAGGGCGGCCTCAGGCGGCGGGGCAGAGGAGGGCGGCCTCAGGCGGCGGGGCAGAGGAGGGCGGCCTCAGGCGGCGGGGCAGAGGAGGGCGGCCTCAGGCGGCGGGGCAGAGGAGGGCGGCCTCAGGCGGCGGGGCAGAGGAGGGCGGCCTCAGGCGGCGGGGCAGAGGAGGGCGGCCTCAGGCGGCGGGGCAGAGGAGGGCGGCCTCAGGCGGCGGGCAGAGGAGGGCATCAGTAGTTTGACATTTTTTTACAATTTTTTAAATTATTAAACTTTACAATTTTTTAGAAGCCCCATTGGGGGCCTTTGGTGAAATATTAGGGGTCTAAACAGCCACTGGGGCAGAGGACGGGGTCAGTTGTTTTTTTATTTTAATTATTTTTATTTTTACAATTTTGGTGAAATATCAGAGGTCTAATCAGACCACCTGATGTCTCACTTTGGAGACAGAGAGAGAAATTGAGGACACAGATTCCCCAGCCCCTTTCTCTGCAAATAAATGGGAAGTGTTCTGTGCTGAGAGGCTTCCTGTTCATCCACAAATTGAAGCATAGTAAACAAAGTCGGTACCAATCACTCACTGTGATCATTCTGAAAAGGAATGCCCCCGCCCCCCCCCCCCTCCCCGCAGCAGCCTGCAGAGAAGAAAGGAGGGATTATCTTGTGAAAGTCCAGAATGGAATATTATTTGCAGTAGAGAAGAGAAGCCGACGTGTGTCAGGGTGTCAGGACCTCCTTCCTCAGGGCTGCAAACACACGTATTGTATTGTAGCCATGAGAAAAGGGGGGGCCCCTGGAACCTCCGAACTTGTTGGATTCTCTTGATGTCTACAAATAAAATTTCATTCTGTTCTTTCACAAGTGGAACGGCGCTCCTATCGTTTTCATTCTTCATCGAGATTTTTATTACTTCCCCCGTCTTTCATAACTTCCTGTATGGTGAAATCCTTGTCTCCAGAACAGGAAGTTAATGCAAATCTCTGTAATGGAGCCACAGATAGCAATTAAAACCAGACAGGGGTTCTAGTCCTCCACTAATTAAAAAAACAATCTCCTTTAAATCTACCAACAAACATGTAGAGCAATGGCCTCCCCGATTGTATACAGATTGGATGGATAATTTAGGCGGGGCCTCGTGTTTACGTGATTGTAATGTGTATGGTCACCTTAAAAAAAAAGAGATTGTACAATCAGATTGTGTGGTAAGCTTAACGTTAGATATTTAGGGATACTGAATACTAAAGCTCACCAATCTGATTGTACAATCTGCTTTAGGTCTACCAACAATGTAATGAAAGCACCTACCTGATTGGATATAAATTGATTGGACGGATTAAATGCGCTCTCATATTAAAAATAGTTGATTGTAAAGAATTTGGACGGTCAAATTGTAACATGTACAGGGAGCCTTAAGCTGACCATACACTCTACAATCTGATTGTACAATATTTTTTAGATTTCCCAAAATGATGTGATGTGAGAACAAACCTAAACAATCATTCTGTTCAATGTGTATCGACTCAAGCAGAGGCCTGTGGTTGGGAGATTGAACAATCAGATTGTATAGCGTATGGTCGCCTTTAGGGTTGTTCCCAATCTTTATTTACACACATTGATCTAATCCAGAGGTCGCCAGATGTGGCCCTTTGCTTGCGTTTATCCGGTCCTTGGGGCACCTTTCTTCCCACTGACACCAATGATGGGGCACTATTCCTCCCACTGACACCAATGATGGCGCACTATTCCTCCCACTGACACCAATGATGGGGCACTATTCCTCCAACTGACACCAATGATGGGGCACTATTCTTCCCACTGACACCAATGATGGGGCACTATTCCTCTCCCACTGATACCAATGATGGGGCACTATTCCTCCCACTGACACCAATGATGGGACACTATTCCTCCCACTGACACCAATGATGGGACACTATTCCTCCCACTGACACCAATGATGGAACACTATTCCTCCCACTGACACCAATGATGGGGCACTATTCCTCCCACTGACACCAATGATGGGGCACTATTCATCCCACTGATACCAATGATGGGACACTATTCATCCCACTGATACCAATGATGGGACACTATTCATCCCACTGATACCAATGATGGGGCACTATTCCTCCCACTGACAGCAATGATGGGGCACTATTCCTCCCACTGATAGCAATGATGGGGCACTATTCCTCCCACTGATAGCAATGATGGGGCACTATTCCTCCCACTGATAGCAATGATGGGGCACTATTCCTCCCACTGACACCAATGATGGGACACTATTCCTCCCACTGACACCAATGATGGGGCACTATTCCTCCCACTGACACCAATGATGGGGCACTATTCCTCCCACTGACACCAATGATGGGGCACTATTCCTCCCACTGACACCAATGATGGGGCACTATTCCTCCCACTGACACCAATGATGGGGCACTATTCCTCCCACTGACACCAATGATGGGGCACTATTCCTCCCACTGACACCAATGATGGGGCACTGTTCCTCCCACTGACACCAATAATGGGGCACTGTTCCTCCCACTGATACCAATGATGGGGCACTATTCCTCCCACTGATACCAATGATGGGGCACTATTCCTCCCACTGATACCAATGATGGGACACTATTCATCCCACTGATACCAATGATGGGACACTATTCATCCCACTGATACCAATGATGGGACACTATTCCTCCCACTGATACCAATGATGGGACACTATTCATCCCACTGATAGCAATGATGGGGCACTATTCCTCCCACTGATAGCAATGATGGGGCACTATTCCTCCCACTGATACCAATGATGGGGCACTATTCCTCCCACTAACACCAATGATGGGACACTATTCCTCCCACTGACACCAATGATGGGACACTATTCCTCCCACTAACACCAATGATGGGGCACTATTCCTCCCACTGACACCAATGATGGGGCACTATTCCTCCCACTGACACCAATGATGGGGCACTATTCCTCCCACTGACACCAATGATGGGGCACTATTCCTCCCACTGACACCAATGATGGGGCACTGTTCCTCCCACTGACACCAATGATGGGACACTATTCCTCCCACTGATACCAATGATGGGACACTATTCCTCCCACTGACACCAATGATGGGGCACTATTCCTCCCACTGACACCAATGATGGGGCACTATTCCTCCCACTGATACCAATGATGGGGCATTGTTTACTCCCACTGACAGTGGGGCATCTTCTACTCCCACAGGTCACAGTTTGGCCCCCAAAAGCCTGAAGGACAATACATTTGTTTAGAAAGTTTGGAGACCCCTGATCGAATCTAAACGATTGGTCAGATGCCATGGCTACATATGTACCTATGCAATCCTGGGGGCCCCTGTGCTTCTAGGGCCCCGTATGTCCCCACTATGCGGGGGGTCCCCGGATGTCCGCTGATGGGGGTGACCTGGGTTGGTATCCCACAGATTCGCCAGCAAATAAAAGCTATTTTTTGAATCGCCTGCGCTCCCAGCTCTCCTTTCCAAAATAACGTCCTGGATCCCGGAAATCGAGAGCCAAAAAAATCGAGAGCCGAAATTGTGACCACAGAATGTGAGACGCAGGGAGAGCCCCAGCCAGATGTGCCTGGGGGGGGCAGCAAACAAAAGGAAACAGAGGTCTGTGCAATCACCCCCTCCCTCTTCCCTGGGGCAGTGCTGGGCGCAGCATATCAGGGGCCCCCGGGGCCCACATAGCACCCCAGTCCCTACAAACACACACAGATCTCCAGCACTCACCTGCCTGCCTGAACCTCCAGCAACTTCCCCAGCCACACACTGCACAGCCAGAAGCATGCTGGGAGATTGGAGGAAACACCCTGGCTTCACCTCCACCCTATGACTCCCCTCCAGTATCTGAATCCCACACCAGGTGGCGCTGTCTACCAAACCCTGCCATAACAATGAATGTAACAACTTTCAATGTGCAAAAAGAAACATTGTAACCGGCCAATGAGAAGTCAGCTACAAAGGGACACAGACAGCAATAAAAACCCAACAGAGGCGCCAAACTTTTCCTGCTCCATTTAAAACTAATTAAATATTTTTTGGTTGTATTTTTATTGTGAGATGGTGAGCTCAGAATCTGGTGCAGCTGCTGCATAGGAACCAATCAGCTTCGTCAAGC
>JBBDGP010005540.1:0-38278 GCA_037952835.1 Lithobates septentrionalis
GCTTTGAAAAAAACCTCTCTATTCAGGGCAGAAGAACCATGAATAATCCTGACCAATTACATTTAGCTCTAGATTGCAAACCTCAAAGCTTACAGCAAATTAAAAAAAAATAAAAAAATAAAGCCACTGAAAACCATACCTGTGACTCCGTATCATCTTGCCTGGAAGGTTGGGATCGTTTTGTGACTTTTGGTTGAGGGACCTGGATGTCTCCGCTCTTTGGTTTCCCATCCTTCGGGTCACTAGTTTTGATGATTTCAGTGCCCTTCTCTTCACTTGACATTCTCTCTAGACCAGCGCTCTTCTTCACCTTCTCATCAGAACTGGGAAGCGGACCTGTACTTTGAGCGCTGCTCTGCAGTGAGGGTTTTGGCTTGGAGGACGAAGGGAACTTGATGTGAGCGGGAAATTTGCGTGACGAATAGGGCCGTTTACTGGTAGCAAAAAAAGCTGCTCCCATCGTGAGTTTGGGCCTCTGTTTCACTTTTAATCCCAAGATAGCGCTCTTCTGGGGACTGGGGGCATGGCTCTCTGTGGCCACTGGTGAGGGAGTCTCTTTTCCCTCCATCTTCTTCTCCGTTTTGGGGGATGGTACCCCTCGACTAGGAGCCCTCTTTTTATGACTTGGTGGCTTTTTGTTTTTTGTGTACTTCAAAGAATCTTTCCCCTTGAGACTCTTTATTCTGTTGCTGGCCGAAGGCGAGGAGACCACACCACCCTTAGACTTGGTTTCCTTGATCAGTTTTCTCTCCAACAGGCCAACGTACAAAGCACCCTTCTTATAGAAAGACTTGGCCGGCATCATGGCCTTCTGTGCAGAGGTGGGTGACCTCAGCGGTGGAAAGGCGTAGGCATCATTCTCCATATCCTCCTCTGCTGGAGGAGAGACAAGAAGCTTCCTGGCCACGCTGGACTTCACAGGAGAGGCCCCAAAATTCTCCTTCTCCTTGGGGTCTTCGATAGTGGTGTAGGCCAGTGTGGGCGCACGTTTCATGACGTGGCTCTTATTGGAGTTCCTGGGTTGGAGGGGAGTTAGGACAACGCTGCAGTCCACTATCAACTTCTTGATAGGGGTCCCAAATGACGACCAACGTCTGATGACAGGAAACAAAAAATAGATTTGTTGGAACAAATATATAAACCCCCAAAAAATATATACAGGCAGCTCTATGTCAACCATGGCATTCTTTGGAGTCCTCAGGGTCATCTACATTCCAGCAACACCATGCATTTTTATTAATACAAAAGCATTCTTTGATTGAATGGGGTGGAGATGCAAGATGGTGACGTTGCAATCTAAAACTAGTCCAATCAGAGAACACCTTGTTTGCATTAAGAAAAATGAAACTACTCCATGAATGGCACTTGTGCCAAGCGGACGACCCCCTGTCTTTACCATGCAGCAGGAAAGCTGCTTGGCACTAGACCTGGAAGACGGCATGGTTCACTGGAATAGCTGTGACAACTACAGTGATTTCCAGCTTTCAGAAGGATCCCACAAGTATGGGATATGTATACTTAGGTCCACACTGGACCAATGTACAGTAACTATATAATAAAATATATACCTGCAGTTTAGCTTTAATGTATAAGCCCAATAAGCGTATATTGATTGGTTTGCGCAAAAATTATAGCGTCTACAAACTATAGGATATTCATCTATATATATCTATATCATTTTTTTTCTTACTAGTAATGGCGGTGATCAGCAACTTATAGCGGGACTGCGATATCGCGGCAGACAGTCAGACACTGACACTTTGTGGGAAGCAGTGACACTTATACAGCGATCAGTGCTAAAAAAATATGCACTGTCACTGAACTGACACTGGTTGGGAAGGGGTTAACATCAGGGGAGATCAAAGGGTGAAATGTGTGCCTAACCCGTGCTTGGTTAGTGTGTGGGAGGTGCTCTGCAGAGCCACAGGGTCACTGCCTTCCCTCCTGACAGAACCGCAATCTCCCTTGTTTTTTTTTTTTTTTTTTTTTTTTAATTTTTTATTTAGTGGTATGCGACATACAATGAAATGATAACTTCACAGAAAATGTTGTTCAAACAAAATAGCTTACATATGAGCACAAGATAGTGGTATCTGAACAAAATATAAGTAAACTCCATATATTATAACAAGGATAGCTCTATACATAAAAAGATACCTAGATACCCAGGAAGTATAAGACTAGGGCTTCTCTTCGATAGGGCAGTTAATCACTAATAACCCTCTGGGGATTAGCCCTAGATCCATGGAGGATTTGGGCATCCTCACCTAGGGGAAGGGAACTGTGGTGTGACCAGCTGGGGTCGAAACATACCAATTTTTGATTTAAAGGAGAAAAAAATTGCAATCTCCCTTGTTTACATAGGTAGACTGCTGATCGGCAGGTGCCAGCGGACAGAGTCTGCCATACCCGCTGATCGGCTCCCACTGTGTGTAATCACAGCAGGAGCGAGCCGGCGGCGGTGCACGTACGTATCCCCTGCCCGGAAGGGCAGGACCAGGTATATACACTATATTGTCAAAGGTATTGGGACACCTGACTTTACACACACATGAACTCCAATGGCATCCCAGTCTTAGTCCGTAGGGTTCAATATTGAGTTGGCCAACCCTTTGCAGCTACAACTCTTCTGGGAGTCCACAAGGTATAGGAGTGTGTCTATGGGAATGTTTGACCATTCTTCCAGAAGCGCATTTGTGAGGTCAGGCACTGATGTGGGCGAGAAGGCCTGGCTCTCAGTCTCTGCTCTAATTCATCCCAAAGGTGTTCTATCGGGTTGAAGCCGACTCAAACGCTACAAACAGTGACGGAAAAAGTATTTGATCCCCTGCTGATTTTTTACATTTGCCCACTGACAAAAATGATCAGTCTATAATTTTAATGGTAGGTTTATTTTAACAGTGAGGCAGAAGAAAAACATCCATAAAAAAAGTTATAAATTGACTTGCATTTTAGTGAGTGAAATAAGTATTGATCCCCTATCAATCGGCAAGATTTCTGGCTCCCAGGTGTCTTCTATACAGATAACGAGCTGAAATTAGAACTCTCTTAAAGGGAGTGCTCCTAATCTCAGCTTGTTACCTGTATAAAAGACACCTGTCCACAGAAGCAGATTTCATCTCCACTATGGCCAAGACCAAAGAGCTGTCCAAGGATGTCAGGGACAAGATTGTAGACCTACACAAGGCTGGAATGGGCTACAAGACCATCGCCAAGCAGCTTGGTGAGAGGGTGACACCAGTTGGTGCGATTATTCGCAAATTAAATAAACACAAAATAACTGTCAATCTCCCTCGGTCTGGGGGCTCCATGTAAGATCTCATCTTGTTGAATTTCAAGGATCATGAGAATGGTGAGGAATCAGCCCAGAACACCACAGGAGAATCTGGTTAATGATCTCAAGGCAGCTGGGACCATAGTCACCAAGAAAACAATTGGTAACGCACTACGCCATGAAGGACTGAAATACCGCAGTGCTCGCAAGGTCCCCCCTGCTCAAGAAAGCACATGTACAGGCCTGTCTGAAGTTTGAACATCTGAATGATTCAGAGGAGAACTGGGTGTTGTGGTCAGATGAGACCAAAATCGAGCTCTTTGGCATCAACGCAACTCGCCGTGTTTGGAGGAGGAGGAATGCTGCCTATGACCCCAAGAACACCATCCCCACCGCCAAACATGGAGGTGGAAAAATTATGCTTTGGGGGTGTTTTTCTGCTATGGGAACAGGACAACTTCACCGCATCAAAGGGACGATGGACGGGGCAGTGTGCCGTCAAATCTTGGGCGAGAACCACCTCTCAGTCAGGGCATTGAAAATGGGTTGTGGATGGGTATTCCAGCATGACAATGACCCAAAACACACTACCATGGCAATGAAGGAGTGGTGCAAGAAGAAGCATACTAAAGTCCTGGAGTGGCCTGGCCAGTCTCCAGACCTTAACCCCATAGAAAATATGTGGCAGGAGCTGAAGGTTCCAGTTACCAAACGTCAGCCTCAAAACTAGGGCTGCAACTAACGATTATTTTCATAATCGATTAGTTGGCCGATTATTGTTTCGATTAATCGATTAATCGGTTAATAACCTTAAAAAAAAAAAAAAAAAAAAAAAGTGTGGTGTATAATTTAGTTAATATGTAAAGTTTTCAAAAAAGGCAATTTATTCTTAAATATCTCTATGCAGTGGTAAATAAAAATAGCCAACTATATGGTTAGGGAGCAAAATATCTAATCCACTCTGAGAATAACAGACAGGAGAGATAGTAAAATCGAACGAACGTTGTTATCTCTCCTCTAATAGTATATACAGTATGTATATACTATTAGAGGAGAGATAACAACGTTCGTTCGATTTTCTAATCGTTAGTGAGGTCAAATCGACATTCATTTTCAACCACAGTGACGGGAAAATTTGGAAATAATAAAAAAAACTTCTTGGTGAAAGGAATTATCAGACAGTGTATGTGGTTTTCATTCAGAAATTACAATTATTTTAAAAACAGAATGTTAAAAACAAGTGAAAATTTCAAACATTCTTTCATTCATCGAAAGTACAAAGATTTTTCGTCTGAATATTCTCATCTGAAAATTGATCGGCGTGGCCAGCATAAGGCTCAGTACACACCTAGGTAGTTTGCTTTTGATCTGTTTCTGCATTGCTCTTTGCTGTGCGTTTTCATTTTTGCACACGGGATTTTGCTGCGATTTGCATTTTTGCTTTTTTTTTGGCCAATTTGTTGTCGGGCAGATTAAAAAACACAAATTGCTGCAAAAACACATTACATGCTTTTCTGCAGATTCTCCATTGACGTATGTTGAACCAAAAAAGCACTCTTTTGCGTTAAAAAAAAAAGTCACTGACGCTTTCCAAATACGCAGCGGCTGAAAAGGCATAGATGTGAACGTGTCCCATAGGAAACCATGTAAATGAACTGTAGTCAGTTTCTGCAAAAAGCACCAAAAGACACATAGATGTGAACCAGGTCTAAGGTGTTTAGTAACATTTTTTTTTTTTTAACCACATTATGTTACTGGCCGATTAATCGATTATGAAAATAGTAATCGATTTCATAATCGATTAGTTGTCGATTAATCGATTAGTTGTTTCAGCCCTACTCAAAACATTAAAGACTTGGAGAGGATCTGCACAGATGGGGGGGACAAAATCCCTCCTGAGATGTGAGCAAACCTGGTGGCCAACTACAAGAAACGTCTGACCTCTGTGATTGCCGACAAGGGTTTTGCCCCCAAGTACTAAGTCATGTTTTGTGAAGGCGTCAAATACTTATTTCACTCATTAACCACATAACGACCGGCGCACGCCGATGTACGTCAGCAGAATGGCACGGACAGGCAAACCTGTACGTCCCTTTGAATTTGCCGCTGTGCCATCACGTGCACGCCGCGAGCTCCGCGAGTCCGACCGCGGTCGTCTCGCGGAGAGGAAGAACGGGGAGATGCGAATGTAAACAAGCATCTCCCCGTTCTGCCTAGTGACAGTGTCACTGATCTCTGCTCCCTGTGATCGGGAGCTATGATCAGTGATGTGTCACACACCGCCCCCCCCCAGTTAGAATCACTCCCTAGGACACACTTAACCCTTCCCTAGCCCCCTAGTGGTTAACACCTTCACTGCCAGTGTCATTTTTACAGTAACCAGTGCAATTTAATCGCACTAATCGCTGTAAAAAAATGACAATGGTCCCAAAAATGTGTCAAAATTGTCCGACGTGTCCGCCATGTCGCAGTCACGATAAAAATCGCAGATCGCCGCCATTACTAGTATAAAAAAAAATATTAATAAAAATGCTATGAAACTATCCCCTATTTTGTGAACGCTATAACTTTTGCACAAACCAATAAACGCTTATTGCGATTTTTTTTACCAAAAATATGTAGAAGAATACGTAACGGCCTAAACTGAGGGAAAAAATGTTTTTTATATATTTTTTGGGGATATTTATCATTGCAAAAAGTAAAAAATATAGCTTTTTTTTCAAAATTGTCGCTCTTTTACTGCTTATAGCGCAAAAAATAAAAACCGCAGAGATGATCAAATATCACCAAAAGAAAGCTCTATTTGTGGGGAAAAAAAAAAAAGGACTTCAATGTTGTTTGGGAGCCACATCGCACGACCGCGCAATTGTCAGTTAAAGCGACGCAGTGCCGAAACGCAAAAAGTGCTCCGGTCTTTGGCCAGCCAAATGGCCCGGGGCTTAATTGGTTAAAATGCAAATCAATTTATAACTTTTTTTGAAATGTGTTTTTCTTGATATTTTTGTTATTTTGTCTCTCACTGTTTAACCACTTTAAGACCGCCGCGCGACGATGTACGTCCAAACTTTGAACGGGGATATCGTTGTTATGGCAGCAGCTAGCTGCCATAACCCCAGTATCCCCATTTTCGTGCGGCGGCCGGCTTTCAGAAAAAAGTGGTCCCTGCGGTGGATTCGCCGCGAGATCACTTTTATCGGTGGCGGGAGAGGGCTCCCGCCGCGATCCGTGCCCTCCGCCGCTTACCGGAGCCATCGGTAGCGACAGAGGCAATCGCGTCCTGCTCTCTGGTGTGTCTGGAGACGAGTGAGGCTAAGATGGCGCTCACTCGTCTCCATGACACTGCTGGGCGGAAGCAACGTCAAAACTTCACTTCCGTCCACGCCTCTTAACCACTTGACGACCGCCTCACGCCGATGTACGTCGGCAAGGCGGCACGGACAGGCAAAATCACGTACATGGTACGTGATTTGCCTTCCGCGGGTGGGGGGTCCGATCGGACCCCCCCCCGCCGCCCGAGGCGGTCCCGTTTTGTCCCCCGGCGATCGGAGACGAGGGGGAGGCCATCCGTTCGTGGCCCCCCCCTCGCGATCGCCGCCGGCCAATGGGAACACTCCTTTGCTGCTGTATGCTAAACAGCAGCAAAGGAAATGATGTCATCTCCCCTCGGGTCGGTAGTTTCCGTTCCGGCCCGAGGAGAGACGACAAGTGAGTGACTGCACCAACACACACACACACACACACACACACACACACACAGTAGAACATGCCAGGCACACATTACACCCCGATCCCCCCCCCCCCCGATCGCCCCCCGATCCCCCCCCAATCACCCCCCCCCCCCCTGTTACAAACTGACACCAGCAGTTTTTTTTTTTTTTTTTCTGATTACTGCTAGGTGTCAGTTTGTGACAGTTACTGTGTTAGCACAGTTACGGTTACCCCCCTGTAGGTCTAGGGTACCCCCCTAACCCCCCCTAATAAAGTTTTAACCCCTTGATCACCCCCCGTCACCAGTGTCACTAAGCAATCATTTTTCTGATCTCTGTATTAGTGTCGCTGGTGACGCTAGTTAGTGAGGTAAATATTTGGGTTCGCCGTCAGCGTTTTATAGCGTCAGGGACCCCCATATACTACCTAATAAATGTTTTAACCCCTTGATTGCCCCCTAGTTAACCCTTTCACCACTGATCACCATATAACTGTTACGGTTGACGCTGGTTAGTTTGTTTATTTTTTATAGTGTCAGGGCACCCGCCGTTTATTACCGAATAAAGGTTTAGCCCCCTAATCGCCCGGCGGTGATATGCGTCGCCCCAGGCAGCGTCAGATTAGCGCCAGTACCGCTAACACCCACGCACGCAGCGTACACCTCCCTTAGTGGTATAGTATCTGAACGGATCAATATCTGATCCGATCAGATCTATACTAGCGTCCCCAGCAGTTTAGGGTTCCCAAAAACGCAGTGTTAGCAGGATCAGCCCAGATACCTGCTAGCACCTGCGTTTTGCGCCTCCGCCCGGCCCAGCCCAGCCCACCCAAATGCAGTATCGATCGATCACTGACACTTACAAAACACTAAACGCATAACTGCAGCGTTCGCAGAGTCAGGCCTGATCCCTGCGATCGCTAACAGTTTTTTTGGTAGCGTTTTGGGGAACTGGCAAGCGCCAGCGGCGTAGTACACCCCGGTCGTAGTCAAACCAGCACTGCAGTAACACTTGGTGACGTGGCGAGTCCCATAAGTGCAGTTCAAGCTGGTGAGGTGGCAAGCACAAGTAGTGTCCCGCTGACACCAAAAAGACAAACACAGGCCCGTCGTGCCCATAATGCCCTTCCTACTGCATTCGCCAATCCTAATTGGGAACCCACCGCTTCTGCGGCGCCCGTACTTTCCCCATTCACATCCCCAACCAAATGCAGTCGGCTGCATGAGAGGCATTTTTATGTCCTCCCGAGTACCCCTACCCAGCGAACCCCCCAAAAAAGATGTTGTGTCTGCAGCAAGCGCGGATATAGGCGTGACACCCGCTATTATTGTCCCTCCTGTCCTGACAATCCTGGTCTTTGCATTGGTGAATGTTTTGAACGCTACCATACACTAGTTGCGTATTAGCGTAGGGTACAGCATTGCACAGACTAGGCACACTTTCACAGGGTCTCCCAAGATGCCATCGCATTTTGAGAGACCCGAACCTGGAACCGGTTACAGTTATAAAAGTTAGTTACAAAAAAAGTGTAAAAAAAAATATATATATAAAATAAAAAAAAAATAGTTGTCGTTTTATTGTTCTCTCTCTCTCTATTCTCTCTCTATTGTTCTGCTCTTTTTTTTACTGTATTCTATTCTGCAATGTTTTATTGTTATTGTTATGTTTTATCATGTTTGTTTTTCAGGTATGTAATTATTTATACTTTACTGTTTACTGTGCTTTGCTAACCATTGTTAACCATTTTTTTGTCTTCAGGTACGCCATTCACGACTTTGAGTGGTTATACCAGAATGATGCCTGCAGGTTTAGGTATCATCTTGGTATCATTCTTTTCAGCCAGCGGTCGGCTTTCATGTAAAAGCAATCCTAGCGGCTAATTAGCCTCTAGACTGCTTTTACAAGCCGTGGGAGGGAATGCCCCCCCCCCCACCGTCTTCCGTGTTTTTCTCTGGCTCTCCTGTCTCAACAGGGAACCTGAGAATGCAGCCGGTGATTCAGCCTGCTGACCATAGAGCTGATCAGAGACCAGAGTGGCGCCGAACATCTCTATGGCCTAAGAAACCGGAAGCTACGAGCATTTCATGGCTTAGATTTCGCCGGATGTAAATAGCGCCATTGGGAAATTGGGGAAGCATTTTATCACACCGATCTTGGTGTGGTCAGATGCTTTGAGGGCAGAGGAGAGATCTAGGGTCTAATAGACCCCAATTTTTTCAAAAAAGAGTACCTGTCACTACCTATTGCTATCACAGGGGATATTTACATTCCCCGAGATAACAATAAAAATGATTAAAAAAAAAAATATGAAAGGAACAGTTTAAAAGTAAGATTAAAAAAGCAAAAAAATAATTAAGGAAAAAAAAAAAAAAAAAAAAAAGCACCCCTGTCGCCCCCTGCTCTCGCGCTAAGGCGAACGCAAGCGGCGGTCTGTCGTCAAACGTAAACAGCAATTGCACCATGCATGTGAGGTATCACCGCGAAGGCCAGATCGAGTGCAGTAATTTTTGCAGTAGACCTCCTCTGTAAATCTAAAGTGGTAACCTGTAAAGGCTTTTAAAGGCTTTTAAACATGTATTTATTTTGTTGCCACTGCACGTTTGCGCGCAATTTTAAAGCATGTCATGTTTGGTATCCATGTACTCCGCCTAAGATCATCTTTTTTATTTCATCAAACATTTGGGCAATATAGTGTGTTTTAGTGCATTAAAATTTAAAAAAGTGTGTTTTTTCCCCAAAAAATGCGTTTGAAAAATCGCTGCGCAATTACTGTGTGAAAAAAAAAATGAAACACCCACCATTTTAATCTGTAGGGCATTTGCTTTAAAAAAATATATAATGTTTGGGGGTTCAAAGTAATTTTTTTGCAAAAAAAAATAACTTTTTCATGTAAACAATAAGTGTCAGAAAGGGCTTTGTCTTCAAGTGGTTAGAAGAGTGGGTGATGTGTGACATAAGCTTCTAAATGTTGTGCATAAAATGCCAGGACAGTTCAAAACCCCCCCAAATGACCCCATTTTGGAAAGTAGACACCCCAAGCTATTTGCTGAGAGTCATGTCGAGTCCATGGAATATTTTATATTGCGACACAAGTTGCGGGAAAGAGACAAATTTTTTTTTTTTTTTTTGCACAAAGTTGTCACTAAATGATATATTGCTCAAACATGCCATGGGAATATGTGAAATTACACCCCAAAATACATTCTGCTGCTTCTCCTGAGTACGGGGATACCACATGTGTGGGACTTTTTGGGAGCCTAGCCGCGTACGGGACCCCGAAAACCAAGCACCGCCTTCAGGCTTTCTAAGGGCGTGAATTTTTGATTTCACTCTTCACTGCCTATCACAGTTTCGGAGGCCATGGAATGCCCAGGTGGCACAAAACCCCCCCAAATGACCCCATTTTGGAAAGTAGACACCCCAAGCTATTTGCCGAGAGGTATAGTGAGTATTTTGCAGACCTCACTTTTTGTCACAAAGTTTTGAAAATTGAAAAAAGAAAAAAAAAATGTTTTTTCTTGTCTTTCTTCATTTTCAAAAACAAATGAGAGCTGCAAAATACTCACCATGCCTCTCAGCAAATAGCTTGGGGTGTCTACTTTCCAAAATGGGGTCATTTGGGGGGGGGTTTGTGCCACCTGGGCATTCCATGGCCTCCGAAACTGTGATAGGCAGTAAAGAGTGAAATCAAAAATTTTCACCCTTAGAAATCCTGAAGGCGGTGATTGGTTTTCGGGGCCCCGTACGCGGCTAGGCTCCCAAAAAGTCCCACACATGTGGTATCCCCATACTCAGGAGAAGCAGCAGAATGTATTTTGGGGTGCAATTCCACATAGGCCCATGGCCTGTGTGAGCAATATATCATTTAGTGACAACTTTTTGTAAATATTTTTTTTTTTTTTTTTTTTGTCATTTTTCAATCACTTGGGACAAAAAAATAAATATTCAATGGGTTCAACATGCCTCTCAGCAATTTACTTGGGGTGTCTACTTTCCACAATGGGGTCATTTGGGGGGGTTTTGTACTGCCCTGCCATTTTAGCACCTCAAGAAATGAGATAGGCAGTCATAAACTAAAAGCTGTGTAAATTACAGAAAATGAACCCTAGTTTGTAGACGCTATAACTTTTGCGCAAACCAATAAATATACGCTTATTGACATTTTTTTTTACCAAAGACATGTGGCCGAATACATTTTGGCCTAAATGTATGACTAAAATTTAGTTTATTGGATTTTTTTTATAACAAAAAGTAGAAAATATTTTTTTTCAAAATTTTCGGTCTTTTTCCGTTTATAGCGCAAAAAATAAAAACCGCAGAGGTGATCAAATACCATCAAAAGAAAGCTCTATTTGTGGGAAGAAAAGGACGCAAATTTCGTTTGGGTACAGCATTGCATGACCGCGCAATTAGCAGTTAAAGCGACGCAGTGCCAAATTGGAAAAAGACCTCTGGTCCTTAGGCAGCATAATGGTCCGGGGCTCAAGTGGTTAAAAAGGCATTTTTTCAAATGTCATTTTTCTAAATGACTTTTTTTTTTTATTGCATTTTAGTGTAAATCTGAGATCTGAGGTCTTTTTGACTCCAGATCTCATATTTAAGAGGTCCTGTCATGCTTTTTTCTATTACAAGGGATGCTTACATTCCTTGTAATAGGAATAAAAGTGACACCATTTTTTTTTTTTTTAAAAACAGTGTAAAAAAAATAAAATATTGTAAAATAAATAAGAAAAAATGTTAAAACCCCCGTCCCGACGAGCTCGCGCGCAGAAGCAAACGCATACGCGAGTAGCGCCCGCATATGAAAACGGTGGTCAAACCACACATGTGAGATATCGCAGCGACCGGTAGAGCGAGAGCAATAATTCTAGCTCTAGACCTCCTCTGTACCGCAAAATATGCAACCTGTAGAATTTTTTAAACGTCACCTATGGAGATTTTTGAGGGTAAAAGTTTGACGCCATTCCACGAGCGGGCGCAATTTTCAAGCGTGACATGTTGGATATCAATTTACTTGGCGTAACATTATATTTCACAATATAAAAAAAAATTGGGCTAACTTTACTGTTGTCTTATTTTTTTATTCAAAAAAGTGAATTTTTTCCAAAAAAAAGTGCGCTTTTAAGACCGGTGCGCAAAAAAAAAGTATTGCAATGACCGCCATTTTATTCTCTAGGGTGTTAGAAGAAAAACCATATATAATGTTTGGGGGTTCTAAGTAATTTTCTAGCAGAAAAACCTGTTTTAAACATGTAAACACCTAAAATCCAAAACGAGGCTGGTCCTTAAGTGGTTAAAATAAACCTACCATTAAAATTATAGACTGATCATTTCTTTGTCAGTGGGCAAACGTACAAAATCAGCAGGGGATCAAATACTCTCCCCCCCCCCCCCCCTCACTGTAAATGCCATATAAACACGGTAAAAACGCAGCATAAAACACATGCAAGAAAAAATATGTATTTCAATGAGCCCAGTTTACACCAATGAAGTGCTGTTATGTGCAAAAAAAACAAAAAACAATACAAAAGTCCAGCATACTGCATCTTTCTGCACATTAACATACTGCAAACACACGAGAACACAACTTGGTAAAAAAAAACAAAAACAAACAAACACACCCCACGTACATATACTGCAGCAGGGTGGCCCTTCAGTGCAAAATCACGTACCTGTACACAATATCTCCCATCGGCTCTGGGGTGTGCGCGTTCTACTGGAGCCACGCTCCTGCTGTGATTGGACACAGCGGGAGCCAATCAGCGGGTCTGGTGGCCGATGGCCACCCGCGATCGCTCACTAAAAGACACAAAACGGCAGTCTTCCTATGTAAAAAAGGCAGACCGTCGTTCTGTCAGGGAGAGGGAGATTCCTGCACAGATGTTTCTCTTCCTAGAGTCAGTAAGAAAGCACTTATAGGGAACACAACCTTTGATCACCCCTTATGTTAACTACTTCCCTGCCAGTGTCATTTATACAGCGATAGTGCTTTTTTTTTTTAGCACCGATCACTCTATTGGTGTCACTTAGTGTCAGATATGTCTGCCACAGTCCCACTAAAAATCGCTGATTGTCACCATTACTAGTAAACAAGAAAACTAGAAAAAAAAAAAAAAAAAAAAGTTCATAAATCGATCCCGCAGTTTGTAGACACTATAACTTTTGCGCAAACCAATCACTATACGCTTATTGGGATTTTTCTCACCAAAAATATGTAGCAGCATCCAAATTGGCCTAAACTGATGAAGAAATTAGATTTTTTTTTATTATTGGGAATGTTTTATAGCAGTAAGTAAAAAATATATTTTTTTTTTCTCAAAACGGTCAGCACATAGTATATAGTCAAGTATAGTATAGTAATAGTGCACAAAAAAAATAAAAAATAAAAAAAAAAATGGCAGGGGTGATTAAATACTAACAAAGGAAAGCTCTAGTTGTGGGGAAAAAAATACATCATTTTTAAATGGGTACGGCGTCACATGACCACGCAATTGTCAGTTAAAAAAACGCAGTGCCGTATCACAAAAAACGGCCTGGTCGGGGAGGGGGTGGTAAAACCTTCTGGGCCTGAAGTGGATAACCACTTCCCGCCCGGCCTATAAGCCGATTGACATCCAGGAAGTGGTTCTGTTTATCCTGACTGGGCGTCATGACGTCCAGCAGAATAACATGCTGGCGCGCTCCCGCGACGTGTCAGTGTGACATGTCGTATCTCCGATCGTGGTATGGATCCTATGACAGAGGCTTCTTACCACATGATCCACTGTGACTAATCACAGCTAATCATCGCGTGAAACAGGAAGTGCCGGTAAACGGCATTCCTCGGTTCGCGCTGACAGGGAGAGCCAATCTGCTGCTCTCCCTGCGAGGAGGGGGGGGGGGGTCTGTGCTTATAATCAGAACATTGATTATCAGAGCAGCCCCCCCATCAGATGTGCCAATCAGTGCCCAACAGCTGCCAGCAGTGCCCCCTCAATAAAGTCTGTGCCCATCACAGTGCCCAGCAATAACACCTATTGCTGCCCATCAGCGCCGCCTCATCAGTGCCCATCAATTCTACATATCAGCGCCGCCTCATCAGTGCCCATCAATTCTACATATCAGCGCCGCCTCATCAGTGCCCATCAATTCTACATATCAGCGCCGCCTCATCAGTGCCCATCAATTCTACATATCAGCGCCGCCTCATCAGTGCCCATCAATTCTACATATCAGCGCCGCCTCATCAGTGCCCATCAATTCTACATATCAGCGCCGCCTCATCAGTGCCCATCAATTCTACATATCAGCGCCGCCTCATCAGTGCCCATCAATTCTACATATCAGCGCCGCCTCATCAGTGCCCATCAATTCTACATATCAGCGCCGCCTCATCAGTGCCCATCAATTCTACATATCAGCGCCGCCTCATCAGTGCCCATCAATTCTACATATCAGCGCCGCCTCATCAGTGCCCATCAATTCTACATATCAGCGCCGCCTCATCAGTGCCCATCAATACTACATATCAGCGCCGCCTCATCAGTGCCCATCAATTCTACATATCAGCACCGCCTCATCAGTGCCCATCAATCCTACATATCAGTGCCGCCTCATCAGTGCCCATCAATTCTACACATCAGTGCCGCCTCATCAGTGCCCATCAATTCTACACATCAGTGCCGCCTCATCAGTGCCCATCAATTCTACACATCAGTGCCGCCTCATCAGTGCCCATCAATTCTACACATCAGTGCCGCCTCATCAGTGCCCATCAATTCTACACATCAGTGCCGCCTCATCAGTGCCCATCAATTCTACACATCAGTGCTGCCTCATCAGTGCCCATCAATTCTACACATCAGTGCTGCCTCATCAGTGCAGGAGAAAACAAAAATTTTATGACAAACTAAGAAACTTTTTTTTTTTCAAAATTTTCGGTCTTTTTTTAGTTTGTTTAGCAAAAAAATAAAAACCGCAGGTGAGATCAAATACCACCAAAAGAAAGTTCTATTTGTGGGAAAAAAATGATAAAAATGTAATTTGGGTACAGCGTTACATGAGCACGCAATTGTCATTCAAAGTGCGACAGCGCTGAAAATTGGTATGTTCAGGAAGAAGAATGGGGAGGGGGAAGTTCCTGGTATTGAAGTGGTAAAAGTGGGATTCCGGCCTTAAAAAAAAAAAAAAAAAAAAAAAAAGTCAGCAGCTACAAACACTGTAGCTGCTGACTTTAAATAACTTTAAATGACTTACCTGTCCTGGGCGCCCGCGATGTCGGCCGCCTGAGGCTGACCCGTCCCTCGGCTCCCGGAACCGCCATCCTAGGTAAGGGAAACAGGCAGTGGAGCCTTGCGGCTTCACTGCCAGTTTCCTACTGCGCACGCACGGCGCTCTTCGAATGGCCCCGTGGTTTTCTGGGAACACACACAGTTCCCAGTAGACTACGGGGCCGCTCATTGAGGAGAACACGCCGCGGAATAGGAAGAGGCAGATTAGGAAGACTGCCTAGCAACAGGGGTTTAGGTAAGTTTAACTTTTTTTTTTTCCAAATTTTTTTTTTTTTTTTTTTTTAGGATTTTTGGTGAATTTTTTTTTTTCAGGGTGGCCCTTATTTATTCAAAGAGAAATGAAAAAGCACTGCAAACGCACAGCGAATGCAGGGATTGTGGTGTAAACGTGCCGAGCACACAGGTATCTGAAGGCTTCAGCCACATCAACACTCGGCCCATCCACCATCTACAGGCCTCGGCTCCTCCAGGAATGAGGCCTTACAGTGAAGAAAAAAAAAAAAAAAAATAGTCATCTTCAATGGAATTTCTGTTTTAGATCCATTTTCTCTGCAACACTATGGGGTAGATTTACTAAAAACGTGAGAGTGCAAAATCTGGTGCAGCTCGGCATGGTAGCCAATCAGCTCCTAACTTCAGCTTGTTCATATAAGCTTTGCCAATGAAACCTGGAAGCTGATTGGTTTCTATGCAGAGCTGCACATGATTTTGCACTCTCCAGTTTTAGTAAATCAGCCCCATTATCTGCATGTTGAGAGCTGCTTAGATTTACCTCTGCATTAGATACATACAAGTTTAGTACATTGCAGGCCACCATAAAGCAATGATGTATACACAATGTGCTGTGACAGACTTCCCTTTATGACAAGAAGAATAAAAGTCTAGTAAAACACTTTTAGGTCCTCCTATGTTATCTCCTTGTACTGGACGGGGTCTCCGCCATGATGGATTCCTTACACAACGCTGCAATTTTAGTTTCTATACTTTGTGAAAAAAGTTTAGCTTTGCAATACCTTCATCCTATCACATTTCACACTGGCTGCGATATTGTGGAGAACACTTTGGGGGTTTAGTTACTAAAACTGGAGAGTGCAAAATCTGGTGCAGCTCTGCATGGTAGCCAATCAGCTTCTAAAATAAAGCTTTGACAATAACCCCCGTTCACACCAACGCAACTTTCACAGGTCCAAATAGCATGACAAGTTGCCCCCTATGGTCAGCAATGGAACTGTTCAAACTTCCAACCAATTCACAAAAAAAGAAAAAGAAAAAAAAAAAGAAAAAAGAAGAAAAGAAAAAGAAAAAAGAAAAAAAAAGGTTCCTTTTTGGCAATTTCAGGTGCAACTTAAATACACATGAAGCCGCACAGGTATCAGCCAAATCACACCGACATGCCTGCGGCTTTGAATTTGTTCGATTTCAAGTGAAGTCGCACGATTTCAAAGCCGCATTCAGTGGGGGGGCGGATCGGTTGCTTTGCACAGCTGCACCAGATTTTGCATGCTCCAGTTTGAGGCCTGGTTCATACCTATGCAGGTTGCAGTTTGCATATTCCAGGTAGGGCTGGACGATTTTCTTAAAAAAACTCAATTCAAAACGAGTTGTTTTTTTTTGGACACCGCGCAAGTCCTGAGGTGCTGCAGGCAGGAGTTTTCAGGCGAGGCCGCGGCTTCACCTAAAAACTCCTGCCCGCAGCTCCTCAAGACCAGCGTGGTGAAAAAAAAAAAAAATCTAAAAAAAAAAAAAATCTAAAAAAAAAAAAAAATCTATTTGCTTAAATTTTGAATCGGTTTGACATCTCAACTCGATTCAAGATTTAAATCGATTTTTTTCCCCAGCCCTAATTCTGGGTGCATTTTGCATTTTTCAATACACATTTTTGATCTATTGAAATTTATGGAACCAAAAACCAGAATAAAGTCCCTGGCCCTTTCCATAAAACGCACAGATGTGAACTACATCCATAGGAAACCATGGTAAATGGACTGTAGTGTGTTTCTGCAAAACTGGTAACAAAAAAAAATGCAAAGGTGTGAACCAGGCCTTAGTAAATCTCTCCCATTGCATCGTCCGTTTACCATAGCAATATAAAGAAGAGTATCCCTTCTGCACCCAATATAAACATGGGTCATACACTGTACAAATCTGATTGTACAATTCCCCTTCAGATCGACCATCGAGGATCTGCCCGATTGCATAAAATTCCATGTGTTCTATAGACTCGTCCTTATATTACATTTCGGTAAATCTAAAAGAAGTTTGTATAGAGATTGTACAATCTAGTTGTACAGTGTATGGGCAGCTTTAGTTTTCCTATACACCAATGGAAGAACATGGGCCATGACTGCAAGATATACTGCTGACCCCCCCTGGACTGTACATGGTGGAGACTTCCATCCTGATCTATGGGGCACATGGCCTGTGAAGACAACTCGACACTACCAGACTCTTGCATGCTACATACCTAGCAATCTCTGTGCACAACCTACCAACTAGCCTGTGTGCAACCTACCCACCAACCTACCAACTAGCCTGTGTGCAACCTACCCCACCAACCTACCAACTAGCCTGTGTGCAACCTACCCCACCAACTAGCCTGTGTGCAACCTACCCCACCAACTAGCCTGTGTGCAACCTACCAACTAGCCTGTGTGCAACCTACCAACTAGCCTGTGTGCAACCTACCCCACCAACTAGCCTGTGTGCAACCTACCCCACCAACTAGCCTGTGTGCAACCTACCCCACCAACTAGCCTGTGTGCAACCTACCCCACCAACTAGCCTGTGTGCAACCTACCCCACCAACTAGCCTGTGTGCAACCTACCCCACCAACTAGCCTGTGTGCAACCTACCCCACCAACTAGCCTGTGTGCAACCTACCCCACCAACTAGCCTGTGTGCAACCTACCCCACCAACTAGCCTGTGTGCAACCTACCCCACCAACTAGCCTGTGTGCAACCTACCCCACCAACTAGCCTGTGTGCAACCTACCCCACCAACTAGCCTGTGTGCAACCTACCCCACCAACCTACCAACTAGCCTGTGTGCAACCTACCCCACCAACCTACCAACTAGCCTGTGTGCAACCTACCCACCAACCTACCAACTAGCCTGTGTGCAACCTACCCCACCAACTAGCCTGTGTGCAACCTACCCCACCAACTAGCCTGTGTGCAACCTACCCCACCAACTAGCCTGTGTGCAACCTACCCCACCAACTAGCCTGTGTGCAACCTACCCCACCAACTAGCCTGTGTGCAACCTACCCCACCAACTAGCCTGTGTGCAACCTACCCCACCAACTAGCCTGTGTGCAACCTACCCCACCAACTAGCCTGTGTGCAACCTACCCCACCAACTAGCCTGTGTGCAACCTACCCCACCAACTAGCCTGTGTGCAACCTACCCCACCAACTAGCCTGTGTGCAACCTACCTAGTAGCCCAATTACAACCTACCACTAGCCTGTGAGACATGTACTTGCACCCCCTGTATAGTGCTCCTCTCACCAGCCTGCAGAAGCCAAAGCATGGGAAGGGGGAGGGGGTGACTGTGCCTATAAAAAGGAGAAAATCTTCACCGCAGGCATTCTGGGAGTTGTAGTTCCACCTGCTATGCTCGGCACACAGTTATGTAAGAGCTGAACTACAATTCCCAGAGTTCCCTGCCAGAGAATGCTTGTGTGAGGTCTCTACTGCCAACTCCAGAGGTCACACACAGTTTCTGATAGGTGGATGATAACAGCACCTGACCACCCAAAGTACGGACCGCCCCAAAACTACTAACCGCCCCCCCCATAGTGTAAAGCACAAGGATGAGAACAATGTTACCTGCTGACCAACAGAGACAGGCCTATGAAAGCTGCATGAAGGTGCTGGTTCTGGGGGTGTCCTCATTCACACAAGTGTTAATGAGCTGCATTGATCGTTTAAGCCCTGGTTCACATTGGTACTATTTGGCATGTCAAATCACATGCCAGATCGGCAGCTTTGGCATCGTCCGAATCAGTGTGGAGCCGACTTTGACACGACGCACCGATTATCAAAAGTAGTTCCTGGGGGGAGGGGGGTATTTGTATAGACATCTGTACAGCAACTCGCACAGATATCTGTCAAATCTCCCCCCGAGGTCGGACTGCATTGCCGGGTTGGAACCGTGCGAGCTCAGCGGAACTCGTACAATTACTAACCAACAGCAATGTGAACCTGGACTTATAATTCAATAAAGTTATATATAAAACTAATAAAGTGCTGCAACATGCATCCGCACATTAATATGCACTGCTATGCAACGGGTTTAATAGCTCAATAAAGTTTTTTTTCAATATAAAAACACTGCAATGCGTTGTAGCAATGCATGCGACACATACACACTGGTGTGAACAGCTGCTCCCCTCTAGACTGGACAGCTCCATTCCTCCTGGATAAAAATGGCAACCAAGACATGTTCCCGGCTCTGTGTGCAGCATTCACCCATGTTCTCCCCAAGAACTCATTCGCACGTGTGTTCTGCCAGCATCACACTCCAGAAGGCTGTCCGGAGGATTTGGTGGTTGTTCACCTTTTCATGAAAGGGTGAACTTACCCCTTTTTAGCCCTGGTTCACATGTGTGCGATTCGACCAATAAAAAAAAAAAATAAATTAAAAAAAAAAAAAAAAAAATCGCATGACAAGTCTTACCCCATTGCTGCCAATGGAACTGTTCAAATTGTTGCAACTCAAGTCGCAGCAACTTCGCAGAAGGTCCCTGCACTACTTTTTTTTGTGATTTCATTACGACTTGCATTGACTTCTGTTAAAGGAGGTTTACAGCTGCCATGAAATCGGAGTCTCAAATCGCACTGATCTGCGGCTCACCGATTACAAGATCGCACTGGGGTGAACCAGGGCTAAACCTTTTTGCTATCAGAGCCTATTTTGTGGTTTTTGCTCACGTGTAGAATATCATTTTAGGCCTGAAGATGAAAGTAGAACTATGGAAAAAAACTCTTTATTGAAGATCACAGAGGACAACATATTGTGGCCGTGCAGGAGCCTTTTGTCAGGCATGTGACAGAGGAATCCTGATGGGGCTCTGAAATGTTGCCCTCTGTCCTCTGTGATCATTCTTAAGGGCCGGTTCACACTGGTGTGATGACAGATATCACATTGCTGAGCAGATCACATGCGATGTCCGTGCGATACAAATTCTGCGATGGCTAAATTCACAACGCATTCGGCCCAAAATCGTGCAGGACCTTTTTTTTGTTGTCTGCACCAGAATCAAATCGCAAGGTTGTGTTCACACCCATCGGATCAGATTAGGGCTGTAACCAACCATTATTTTCAGAATCCATTAGTTGGCTGGTTATTGTTTCGATTAATCAGTTAATAACCTTAAAAAAGTACGGTGTATAATTTAGTTAACCACTTCAGCCCCGGAAGAATTTACCCCCCTTCCTGACCAGAGCACTTTTTGCGATTCCACACTGCGTCGCTTTAACTGACAATGGCGCGGTCGTGCGACGTGGCTCCCAAACAAAATTAACGTCCTGATTTATGAAAATAGTAAATCGATTAACTTCAAAGTTTTGCAAAGTGATTGTGAGGTGTCATTAACCACTTCAATACAGGACACTTCTACATCTTCCTGCCCAGACCAATTTTCAGCGCTGGCGCACTTTGAATGACAATTCAGCGGTCATGCAACACTGTACCCCAACTAAATTTTTATCATTTTGTTCCCACAAATAGAGTTCTCTTTTTGGTGGTATTTGATCACCTCTGCGGTTTTTATTTACTGCTAAACAAATAAAAAAAAAGACTGAAAATTTTGAAGAAACATTTTTTTTTTGTTTCTGTTACAAAACTTTGTGAATAAGTAAGTTTTCTCCTTCACTGACGGGCACTGATGATGTGCACTAATGATGCTACTGATGGGCAGGCATCCATTGTGGGCACCGATTGTTATCTCTGGTGGCCATGGGTGGCATACCTGGTGGTGCCTAGTGGAGGGCGTCCCTGGTGGTCCAGTGTGGGCGTCCTCTTTACCTAGACCGGTGTTGCAGTGTGTAGGACTGACACTCCGCAACAACGATTGCTGTGATGCGCGCTCACCCCACCGGGGGGCGCGCAGTGGCTTGATATCCTGGCGACGTCATGACAGGATATAGTAACCACTTTGCCGCCGTCATTTTGCTATATGGCAGGTGGTTAACATACACCCCACAATCAGTTTGAGCTGCATGCGGCAGGCAACTAATCTGAGTGTACAGCTTGTATAACAGTGTAAATTTGCTGTCCCTTCAAAATAACTCAACACACAGCCATTAATGTCTAAACCGCTGGCAACAAAAGTGAGTACACCCCTAAGTGAAAATGTCCAAATTGGGACCAATTAGCCATTTTCCCTCCCTGGTGTCATGCGACTCGTTAGTGTTACAAGGTCTCAGGTGTGAATGGGGAGCAGGTGTGTTAAATTTGGTGTTATCGCTCTCACTCTCTCATACTGGTCACTGGAAGTTCAACATGGCACCTCATGGCAAAGAACTCTGAGGAGCTGAAAAAAAAAAAAAAAAAAAAAAAAAAGAATTGTTGCTCTACATAAAGATGGCCTAGGCCAGTGATGGGGAACCTTGGCACTCCAGATGTTTTGGAACTACATTTCCCATGATGCTTCACTACACTGCAGAGTGCTTGAGCATCATGGGAAATGTAGTTCCAAAACATCTGGGGTGCCAAGGTTCGCCGTCACTGGCCTAGGCTACAAGAAGATTGTAAAGACCCTGAAACTGAGCTGCAGCACGGTGGCCAAGACCATACAGCGGTTTAACAGGACAGGTTCCACTCAGAACAGGCCTCGCCATGGTCAACCAAAAAAGTTGAGTGGATGTGATCAGCGTCATATCCAGAGGTTGTCTTTGGGAAATAGACGTATGAGTGATGCCAGTATTGCTGCAGAGGTTGAAGGGGTGGGGAGTCAGCCTGTTAGTGCTCAGACCATACGCCGCACACTGCATCAAAATTGGTCTGCATGGCTGTCGTCCCAGAAGGAAGCCTCTTCTAAAGATGATGCACAAGAAAGCCCGCAAACAGTTTGCTAAAGACAAGCAGACTAAGGACATGGATTACTGGAACCATGTCCTGTGGTCTGATGAGACCAAGATAAACTTATTTGGTTCAGATGGTGTCAAGCGTGTGTGGCGGCAACCAGGTGAGGAGTACAAAGACAAGTGTGTCTTGCCTACAGTCAAGCATGGTGGTGGGAGTGTCATGGTCTGGGGCTGCATGAGTGGTGCCGGCACTGGGGAGCTACAGTTCATTGAGGGAACCATGAATGCCAACATGTACTGTGACATACTGAAGCAGAGCATGATCCTCTCCCTTCAGAGACTGGGCGGCAGGGCAGTATTCCAACATGATAACGACCCCAAACACACCTCCAAGATGACCACTGCCTTGCTAAAGAAGCTGAGGGTAAAGATGATGGACTGGCCAAGCATGTCTCCAGACCTAAACCCTATTGAGCATCTGTGGGGCATCCTCGAAATAGAAGGTGGAGGAGCGCAAGGTCTCTAACATCCACCAGCTGGCACAGTGTAAGACAAATACTCTCTGCACTTTGCAAAGTTCAGTTGCGCTTCCATCATCCAATCATGAACAAGCAAAAAAAAAAAAAAATGTATTTTTATTTTCCTTGCATGTAATTGGTAAAAGGTAAAGAGTACTCTTTGCAAAGTGAATCTTTACCTCATTTACTAAGCTCTAGACCAATTGCACTTGCAGAGTGCAGTCTATTGGCCTTTAGTAAATCAACCCCAATGTGTTATGGTGTGAATAGGTGATTTTTTTTCTTCAGTGCAGTCACACCTCGGGGTGTAAGGTAACGGCGTGAAATAGCCAGAGGTAATCCGGAATTCCGGGGTCCTGCAGTAGGTCACCCTAAGAATTTCTTCTAGATGGCAATATCTATGGAGCCTGGTGTCCTGGTGGATGCTTCTCATTAGAATATATCTCCTTTTATATAAATCAGTAGCGGTAGAAATCCTCCTAGATAGACACATCAATAATATAGAGAAAGAGAACGGGGGACCCCAATAGTAAAGTATGTAAAAACTAGGTGTCTGATTAAAGCCAAGGTAGGTACTCCCATAAAAGCAGGTAAATAGAGTAAAAGCAAAACGAGCAGCGAGCTCGCGGCCTGACATCTCTTCCGGTGCCCGTCTATTCCGACGCGTATCGTCATGATCACGTGACTTCATCAGGGAGTCGTCTGCTTCTTCCGCTCACTGCTCTTTTTTGTTTTTACTCTATTTATCTGCTTTTATGCAAGTACCTATGTGACAGCCAGCTGTCTGGTGCGCATGTGTGAGGAAGACTTTTTCTCGCGTTGCCCAGTCAATTCAAGCGAAAGTGGGAGCCGGTACCTGTCAACACCAGGTATTAAAGTACAAGTCCACCCTAACATCTCTACATCTCCAGACATCCATGATCTAACACTAACCTATCTAGCCCTGTAAAGAAGCAATCGCTATACATTTTGCGAGTCTGGTCCCACGCTGAGCTGTCAGCGGCGGGTGCAGAGGACACAGCCAACAACGGAAGCCCTATAGTAAGTCTATGGGTGACGGAGCGATCTCCGCTGAACAAAGCGGAGCCCGGACTCGTACATGTGAAAGGGCCCTTATTCTGTTTAGGATAGCATCAATTTGGATGCTTTTCCTTTGTACAAGTCGCCCCTATATTGCACATTGGAAGTTTATCATCCATCTAATTTTGAGTACTTAGCGCTTTAGATTGTCTACTATTATTTTGCATTTATATTGTGTTTTTTGAAGTGTATGAATTTGAATACTTTGGAGTCTATCATTTTGAACACTTAGCACTTTTATTATTATCACTTGGAGCGCAGCACCGCCACCTATGGTCCCCCCTGAGAACTGCAGTCCATTACTATTACATAACGATAGCACCAGTGACAGCTACAGTAATCAGATCTGTGTACAACACCGCCACCTATGGGTGAGCTGTCAGCAGCGGGTTGCAGAGGACACAGCCGACAACGGAAGCCCTATAGTAAGTCTATGGGTGACGGAGCGATCCCCGCTGAGCAAAGCGGAGCCCGGACACGTCCATGTGAAAGGGCCCTTATTCTGTTTAGGATAGCATCGATTTGGATGCTTTTCCTTTGTACAAGTCGCCCCTATATTGCACATTGGAAGTTTATCATCCATCTAATTTTGAGTACTTCGCGCTTTAGATTGTCTACTATTATTTTGCATTTATATTGTGTTTTTTGAAGTTTATGAATTTGAATACTTTGGAGTCTATCATTTTGAACACTTAGCACTTTTATACTTTTTTTATTATCACTTGGAGCGCAGCACCGCCACCTATGGCCCCCCTGAGAACTGCAGTCTATTACTATTACATAACGATAGCACTAGTGACAGCTACTGTAATCAGATCTGCGTACAACACCGCCACCTATGGTCCCCCTGAGAACTGCATTCCATTACTATTACATAACAATGGAACTAGCGGCAGCTACAGTAATCAGATCTGCGTACAACACCACCACTTATGGCCCCCCCGGGAACCGCAGTCCACTACATAAATGATAGCAAGAGTGACAGCTACAGTAATCAGCTCTGTGTACTACACCGCCACCTATGAGTCCCCCCCGAGAACCGCAGTACATTACATAATGATAGCAACAGTGACAGCTACAGTAATCAGATCTGTGTAAAACACCGCCACCTATGGTCCCCCCTGAGAACTGCATTCCATTACTATTACATAACGATAGCACTAGTGACAGCTACTGTAATCAGCTCCGTGTACTACACCGCCACCTATGGGTCCCCCTGAGAACCGCAGTCCATTACATAATGATAGCAAGTGACAGCTACAGTAATCAGCTCCGTGTACTACACCACCACCTATGGGTCCCCCCTGAGAACTGCAATTCATTACATAATCATATGAGAATACAAAATAATTAAAAAAAAAATAAAAATAAAATAAAAACTCCTCTATAGGCAAGACACACTTGTCCTGAGAACTGCATTCCATTACTATTACATAACGATAGCACTAGTGGCAGCTACTGTAATCAGATCTGCGTACAACACCGCCACTTATGGCCCCCCTGAGAACTGCAGTCCATTACTATTACATAACGATAGCACTAGCGGCAGCTACAGTAATCAGATCTGTGTACAACACCGCCACCTATGGTCCCCCCTGAGAACTGCAGTCCATTACTATTACATAACGATGGAACTAGCGGCAGCTACAGTAATCAGATCTGTGTACAACACCGCCACCTATGGTCCCCCCTGAGAACTGCAGTCCATTACTACAGGGCTCGACAAACCCCGGGCGCCAGGTCGCATTTGCGACTAGAATTAGCGACCTGGCGCCTGGGGCGGCACAGCTGGGGTATCCTGTGTCCGTTCGACCCCCCCCCCCTCCCGCCGCGATCGCGCTGGGCCGCGCCGGTAATTGAGGCCCCGGCTTTGCGGCCTACTGCAGTCCTATGGTTCCTGGTTCCTTCTGCAATCAGGCGCCCTCTGGTGGTGGCCGTTGGTATGACAAGACATCCACCAATGCTAATGGAGCTTTCCCTACCTGTTTTCACTGCCTGCTCATCTCCTTCCCTTTACTTAGAACCCCCAAACATTATATATATTTTTTATTGTAACACCCTAGAGAATAAAATGGCGGTCATTGCAATACTTTCTGTCACACCGTATTTGCGCAGCGGACTTACAAGCGCACTTTTTGGGAAAAAATACTTTTTTTAATTAAAAAATAAGAAAACAGTAAAGTTAGCCCAATTTTTTTTATATTGTGAAAGATAATGTTACACCGAGTAAATTGATTCCCAACATGTCACGCTTCAAAATTTCATTCGCTCGTGGAATGGCGACAAACTTTTACCCTTTAAAATCTCCATAGGCGTCGTTCAAAAAATTCTACATGTTGCATGTTTTGAGTTACAGAGGAGGTCTAGGGCTAGAATTATTGCTCTCGCTCTAACGATCGTGGCGATACCTCACGTGTGGTTTGAACACCGCTTTCATATGCGGGCGCTACTCACATATGCGTTCGCTTCTGCAAGCGAGCTCGGCGGGACGGGGCGCATTTAAAAAAAATATTATTTTTTCTTATATATTTAACTTTTTATTTTTTATTTTTACACTGTTTTTTAAAAAAAAATAAACATTGTGTCACTTTTATTTCTATTACAAGCGATGGGGCACATTTAATTTTTTTTTTTTTCTTATTTATTTTAACTTTTTTTTTTTTTTTTTTTAAAGAACAGTGAAAAAATAAAAGTCACTTTTATTCCTATTACAAGGAATGTAAAAATCCCTTGTAATAGAAAAAAAGCATGACAGGTCCTCTTAAATATGACATCTGGGGTCAAAAAGACCTCAGATCTCATATTTACACTAAAATGCATTAAAAAAAAAAAATTGTCATTTGAAAAAAAAAAAAAAAAAAATGTCCCTTCAAGAGCTATGGGTGGAAGTGACGATTTGACGTCACTTCCGCCCTGCAATGACTTGGAGATGGGCGGGGGGGGGCCATCTTCCTCTCACTCGTCTCCATGTCAGGCCAGGGACAGATCCGGATCGCCTCCGCCGTTACCGAATGCCACGGTAAGCGGTGAAGGGCACCGGAGAGCGGCGGTAGGGGGGGCCCTCTCCTGCCGCCGATAAAAGTGATCTCGCTGCTAATCTGCTGCAGAGACCACTTTTATCTGAAAGAGAACCGCCGGCTCTTGAAGAAGATACCGGGGTTATGGTAGCTAGCTGCTATTAACAACGGTATTTCTCTTCAAAGACAGGACGTATATAGTCGTCCTGCGGGAAGGAAGTGGTTAATTAAAATGAATTTATTATTTGTCATCTCCCTGCTTGTCCCCCTTCACACAGGCTGTCTGATCAGGTTCACCTGTCAGTTTTTCAGGCGGACCTGATTGGATCCTTAGCGGGAATATGGTGGTCTTGTGTCCCTGCATGGCAGGAAATAAAAGCAGTCACATTCGTTCTAGTCGTCTCTGTGTAAATTTAAGATTAGTTAATTTTTATATTGAAAATAAAGCTTTGTCGGTCGTTTAAAAAAAAAAAAAAACCTGGCTCCTAACTTTTTTAGCTGGCTCCTAGATTCCAAGCAAATTTGTCAAGCCCTGCATTACTATTACATAACGATGGAACTAGCGGCAGCTTCAGTAATCAGATCTGTGTACAACACCGCCACCTATGGTCCCCCCTGAGAACTGCAGTCCATTACATAACGATGGAACTAGCGGCAGCTACAGTAATCAGATCTGTGTACAACACCGCCACCTATGGTCCCCCTGAGAACTGCATTCCATTACTATTACATAACGATGGAACTAGCGGCAGCTACAGTAATCAGATCTGTGTACAACACCGCCACCTATGGTCCCCCCTGAGAACTGCAGTCCATTACTATTACATAACGATGGAACTAGCGGTAGCTACAGTAATCAGATCTGCGTACAACACCGCCACTTATGGCCCCCCCGGGAACCGCAGTCCATTACATAATGATAGCAAGTGACAGCTACAGTAATCAGCTCCGTGTACTACACCGCCACCTATGGGTCCCCCCTGAGAACTGCAATTCATTACATAATCATATGAGAATACAAAATTTAAAAAAAAATAAAAATAAAATAAAAACTCCTCTATAGGCAAGACACACTTGTCCTGAGAACTGCATTCCATTACTATTACATAACGATAGCACTAGTGGCAGCTACTGTAATCAGATCTGCGTACAACACCGCCACTTATGCCCCCCCCCGGGAACCGCAGTCCACTACATAATGATAGCAAGAGTGACAGCTACTGTAATCAGATCTGTGCAAAACACCGCCACCTATGGTCCCCCCTGAGAACCGCAGTACATTACATAATGATAGTGACAGCTACAGTAATCAGATCTGTGCAAAACACCGCCACCTATGGTCCCCCCTGAGAACTGCAGTCCATTACTATTACATAACGATAGCACTAGTGACAGCTACTGTAATCAGCTCCGTGTACTACACCGCCACCTATGGGTCCCCCTGAGAACTGCAATTCATTACATAATCATATAAGAATACAAAATAATTAAAAAAAAAAAAAAACTCCTCCAGATCTCCCCACGGATCCTCGGGTCACGCTGGGAATTGTAGTTGCTGAACATACTAGCGATGTATTACCAGACAGTGTAAATCTATATATATATATATATATATACACACTGTATGAGATAACAATGTCCCCTCATTCCTCTCACCCGTCTCCAGTGGCGGAGCTGTACTTCCTCTTGCGGGGTGTCCGGGCGGCCATGGCGGGAAGAGATCGGTCCGAGCACACACACACACTGACTGACTGAACAAGGCAAATACCGCTCACTATCTCCCGCCAGAGACTTCAAACCTCAGTTCCCGGCATCCTCTGCGAGATGGGGGGGAGGCGCGCTCCCGACACTGAGCCCGCGCTGTGTGAGGAGAGCTGGTAGCGCGCGCGCTCCCGACACCGTGTTGTCTCAAAAAACTCCCAACTGCGCAGTACAAGCGGTTGGAGTTTCTGATAGGTTGGCGATTATGACGTAACATCGGCCCCCCCTCGTATGTTCTCCCGCTTTGGCGATGTTTCGTCAGATACGGCGACCCGTCAGTTTGTGTGACGGAACTGACGTTCCGTCGCCGCCATCTTGCTACATCCTCCCCGCACTCCTCCATAGTTAGGATATACTGAGAAGGGGAGGGGGGGAAAGCGGACATATTGCTACACCCGCCGGAGTTTTGCATTTTATAACGGCTCCGCCCCCTGGGTGTGTTGTTTTTTTTTCCCCTCCGCCCTTTATGAGTTTACACGCCTGTCTGCCCCCGCCCGCAGTGTATTCCCCCGCCCCCCCCGGGTGTTATCCTGCATTGTAGCTCCGCCCCCCGTGTGTGTCTTCTCCGTGTTGTGGCTCTCCCGCCCCGCCTCCTCTCCCGCCCCGCCTCCTCCTCTCTCCCGCCCCGCCTCCTCCTTTCCAGTCACCTTCCAAAAACACATGACAAGGTGAATATCCAACGAATGCATTATGATTGTCAATCCCCCCACTCAAAATAAAACCTAAAAAACACAAGTGTCAGATTTGTATAATAATAGTCCAAGTGACAGAGTGCTCCCCCCCATGTGTTGCCAGTCATCACTTCCAGGATACGTGTAGTGTAGGTCAGCTTGTAAGAAAAAAAAAAAAAATCTGCAGCAGCCAATCAGCTCTCACCATCCAGTGTGACATCACAGTGGAAGCAAGGGTATCAATAGAAGCCACAGCATGCATCCAGTCATTCTGTAGCTGTCAGTTGAAGTGAACAGACGTGTTTTGAATTTGACAAAACAGAAATCTTTAGTGTTATTAATAGCACAGAGCGACTTTGATTAGAACTTATTACAGACCGATAATCTGTATATTTATCTACACTAAATACTAGTGTGATACTTTATTTATATATACTGATCTAATACACAGTATATACTACTAATATAAATTCTTGGTGTATTCTACCATCTGATAGCAGCAATGGTGCGAAACACCCAAAATAATAGAAGAGGGAGGGAAGCTCCCAGAGGGAGGGGGGCTCCCAGAGGGAGGGGGGCTCCCCAAGGAACGTGGCTGAACTGCATGTGTGATTCTCCATTCCTTGATTGGCTGGAGACATTCTTCAGAGCGAGCAATGAAACAGAATACAGAGGCAGAATGTTTGATGACATGGAAGAGACAAATGGATGGACATACGAAGAGCTGACCGAGACTGAAGAGGAAAAACTTGAGAGAGAAAGAGCAAAGGTGAAGCGGCACGCTCAAGTCATATTAAATATGCAGTCATCGGCCAGATGCGCAATAGCCAAAAAGCGGCTCGAGACATTTCTGACAACCGAGGAACCCTCTCAGAGCTTGGTCGCCCACTTTGCTCATTGCCTGAGCCCCGATGACCCCACCTTCAGTCAGCAGCTTCACCTGAATAAGCTGAACGTGGATTTAACGGCTAAATGTAAAACGCTCCGTCAACTGTGGCAGGAGCAGGACGACTTGGACAAAGACATCGCAGCTCTAATGAAGTGCAATAGGGCTCAACAGCATCTGGTATCCCGATTCAAAAAACAAAAACGTTTCAATAAGGAGCAAATTAAAGGGGCCATAGCCAAGCAGAGACAGGAGGCTCGTGAGGCCAGAATGAAGATAGAGAGGCTGGATTCCTATGGACAGCTCTTCTACTATCTGCAGACCAATCCAGTTTACCTGACCGGAATCATTAGACAGATCAGATCCTTTGAGGAGATCGAAAGATTCCGAGAAATAATGCTCTTGCCGCTCTTTAATTACGGTGAAACTCCACGAGAAGAGTACCATTTTATTAAATTAATGGAATTTGCTCTTCGTGCTGAAGTGGAGGAAAAAATTCAACACATTGAGGAGATATCGCTTGATGAATCAAAGGTTTTAAAGATAATCAAGCATTATTACACCGAGGGGCCAAAGTACAAGAACATAGTCAGGGCAATGGGTACAGCGATAAATCAGGTATTGATGATCTCTGAAAAACTGAGCTATCCAGTGGTGTCTAACACTCTACGGGGCATGTTTCAAGGAATTTTCAGGAGGCCCAAAAATAAAAGAGGCTATTTATATAGGCTAGCAAATTCATTTGTACGGGCCATATTCTCCTCTGTGCACAAGATTCCTTATGGGCTGCAATACCTAATAAAAGTCCTACATGAATCTTTGCGAAAAAAGTTTCCAAATGAAAGTAAGGATTCACTGTTGTGGCCTGTTGGATATTTCCTCTCTGAGTTCTTCCGCACAGGCATAGAGGAACCAAATAAATATGGCTACCGTATGAGTAAAAAATCAAATCAGAAGTTTAACTTATATTTTGTGTCTCAAATCCTCCGCTCAACTATAAATTCCTTTGCGCCCTATAGAGATCATTCACCTGGGTTGGATGGCTTTATCAAGCTAACCTCCCCAAAGCTCAGGGCATTCTTTAGGCGAGTTATGGACGTTCCAGATCCGGAGATAGAATTCGGCTTCACCAAGTACGCTGACGCCGTACAGATTCCTAAGCTAACCATGAATGCAGAGGACATCATCAATATGCATTCTCTGCTGTCTAAACATGAGAATTTCGTATTTTGCCGCCACGGACATTTGCCAACAACATACCTTATGCACCGAGTGTATAAGGATATTGGACCGGTGCCCCTTCTTAAGGATCTTGAGGACACTGAGGGAGCTGTCTATGATGAGAGAAGCGAAAAAACAAAATTCTCGCTATGTTTACTCAGCAAAGTTTCTCCACTGGAAGATTTGGATGTGGAAATGGAGAAAGCTAAAATTTCCAGTCTAAAACTAGCCCTCGAACTTATGGTTAAACGGCCTGAAGAAAAACTCCTTAAGAGTCTGATGCCAGCACAAGGATTAATAGGAATTAAAGCTTCCACCAGTACTGACCATGCACAAAAAAAAGGAAAATCCCATTCATCTAAAGACCATGACGCCTCCCAGGAAGCACAAATGCGTGAGGAACGCCTGCACATTTTACAAAAAGCTGGTTACTTCACAAAGGCAGTAAACGAGCAAGAGTTCTTCAACCTACTTGCCGAAGAAATTAAAAACAAACATCTACTACGTCCCAAAAGAAAAGCAGAGATAGAAACCAGCGAGCAGGCGTTAAAGGATGTCAAGGGAACCTTTGAAAAGCTACAGAACAGGATAGACATTTACAAGATGTTTAGGAAAAACTGTAGCGAGTACTTGGTCAGTGAAGAGTCAGGCATTGATAGAGAGCTCCAGAAGATCTATTATACTGAAGAGGAGGCTGTTTTCAATGCAAAGAAACTATTCAAGAAAGGCGTCATAGTGAACACACAGGGGGAATTCTGTGAAATGGAAGGAGAATTCCTCTATGTAACGCATGTTGGTGAAAAGCTACGTGTCAATTCAGACACAAAATGTCAAATGGTCCCAATTGTGGACATAGTACATGCTTATTACAGCGATAAACCAACAATGAAGATTCACCACTATGACGTCGATGTGGGAATGTTTCTCTTTCTGGTTTGCAGCAAACTGTCTGGTAGGACTGGATCCGCTTGAAGTGGAAATTTAAGCTGGCCATGCTGGCTGAATTACAACAACCAAACACATGTCAGGTGGAGGCGGGAATCCTCCCCTCTGCGCCATTGTATTCTGACAGCGAGGACCATTGATTGGCTACATTGGGAAGGATTTGTACGTACTAGGAGGAGGTAGGGGGGCTATGGGCTAGTAGGGAGACTTGTGCAGGCGAGGGATTTAGTGGGAATTAGGCTAAGGGGGGGGGATTTGAGCTAGGAGGGGGTGGGGAGATTTGGGCTAAAAGGAATCATTTGAGTGAGGAGGAGGGATTTGTGCAGGGAGGGGGAATTGGGCCAAGAGGGGGGGATTTGAGCTAGGAGCGTGTGGGGAGATTTGGGCTAATAGTGGGGATTTGAGTTAGGAGGAGGGATCTGTGCAGGGAGGGGGAATTTGAGGTAGGAGGAGGGACTTGTACAGGACACAGAGGGGGACCGGAGGAGGACACAGAGAGCCAGGGAGGATGCAGGGGGACTCGGAGGACGCAGGAGGGGCAGCTTGGGGTGATTAGCGCGGGATGGGGGGTTACAAGCACTGATCTCCCTGACAGCTGCGGGAGGGAGAGGAGGAGAAAAGCGGCTGTCAGAAAAGTCACACAATGTTGGGCTCCATTCCAATCAAAGAGGGAAAATAAAGAACTTCCATAGTGTAATCCCATTTAAAACATTTTATTGTTTTTCCACCAAACCCCCTCTTTAACCACTTGCTTACCGGGCACTTAAACCCCCCCCCCCCCCTTCCTGCCCAGACCAATTTTCAGCTTTCAGGGCTGTCGCACTTTGAATGACAATTGCGCGGTCATGCTCTACTGTACTCAAATTACTTTTTTATAATTTTTTTTTCACACAAATGGAGGTTTCCTTTGGTGGTATTTAATCACCACTTGGGTTTTTATTTTTTGCTAAACAAACAAAAAAAGACATTTGTGAAAAAAAAAGGTGGGTGGGGGGGGGGGGCGGAATCTGAGTAATGGGAGCCATTTATGGATCTTGTATGAAAAACACATCTGATAGCGATGCTGAACTGAATGCATATACCTGTAATCTGCAGGGTAGTGATTACATAGGATTAGGGGCCTTCCCCATCTGACAAGTCAGGGGGGGGGGTCTGGCTGTGTTGTAGGATGAGACCTTCTCACTCTATACACAGCACATCAGATTACTTGTGGAGTTCGCTGGCACTAGCAGACTTCCTCTTATTCAGGAGGTGATTTCATCTTATTCCTCCTGATAGAGGTTTGTTTTTGAATCTTCAAGGGGGTTTGTTCACTTTTTTAGTGCTGTAGTGGTCTTATGGTGCCTTTCTTCTGTTTGAAACGTTCCTTTAGTGCTCCCTGCTGCACATCCATTAAGCCAAAAACATTGGTATCGTGCCTCTGCCTCCCTCTCCATTCACAAAAAGCAGAGGCGCAGCAAGAGGGACCATGGGGGAAAAAAAAAAAAAAAAGACTAGAAAAGTTTGGGGTTGATTTACTAAAACTGGAGAGTGCAAAATGTGGTGCAGCTGTGCGTGGTAGCCAATCGGCTTCAGCTTGTTCAATTAAGCTTTGACAAAACCTGGACGCTGATTGGCTACCATACACAGCTGCACCACATTTTGCACACTCCAGTTTTAGTGAATCCCCCACAGAGTGCAAAATCTGGTGCAGCTCTGCATAGTAACCAATCAGCTTGCAGGTTTTATTGTCAAAGCTTAAGTGAACCAGCTGAAGTTAGAAGCCGACTGGCCACCGTGCACCAGATTTTGCACTCTTCAGTTTTAGTAAATCAACCCCAATCTGTCTGTAATAAAAAATCTCCTGCGGAGATCATTGCTTTTAGGATAAGAATGCAGAATATATTTGGATTCAGTAAAGCTCAATGTACTTACCTGATACTAATCAAGATTTAAGATTTAAGAGAATTTGCATTTTGTAAAACTTGTTTGACTGACATTTTAAATATAACAAATAAAGCAGTTTCCAGTTTATTGGTCTTTCTTGTTTGTTTTTTTCCTCTTTCCCTCTTCATAATAAAATATTGGAGTTGCTGACTTCAGCTTAGTATTGCAGTGACCTACTCGCCCCATGCCGGGTTTGGCTTGGAGAGGGACGGTTTCTGGTTGTTGTATTGTCCTAGGGGTATTCAAAGATAAACTAAGCAGTCATGATATTGAGCCCAGGTTCACAATGATGCGGGTTAGAAATTGTGGGAGTTCTACTTTTGGCAATCGATGCACCGCCGCACCGATTCGGACTGTGCTATTGTCGGCAATAGCTGCCGATTTGGCATGTCAATCGGATGCCGAATCGGCCTAATGTGAACATGGGCTTAAGATTTAACCAGACTTTCTAAACAAAGGGCCAGTTTACTGTGTTCAGACTTTAGAGGGGTCGGATTGTGGCCAGTGGGGGGTGAAGACAAAAAAAAAAAAAATTACATAGAGCCTCATCATTGGTGTCAGTGTGGGGGGAATAGTGCCCTGTAATGTGTCAGTGGGAGCAATAGTGCCCCATCATTGGTATCAGGGGAGGGGGGGCCATGCTTGGTATTAGTGAGGGCACCATTCCCCCCCACCCATCATTGGTGTCAGTGTGAGGAATGGTGCCCAAGGGCCAGATATAGGATATCAGAGGGCCACAGTTTGAAGACAACTACTCGCAGAATGTTGTATCCATTCAATATGCAGGAGTTCTGTGTTGATGGAAATGTCTTGTGAAGAGAGAAGAATCACCAGATTGATGTGAACTACCAGAAAAGTACAGTGGAACCTCGGATTAAGAACATAATCCGTTCCAGGCGTATGCTCGTAATCCAAAGTACGCGTCAATAGAAAGTAAAATAATTTGTTCCGCATTGACTTCAATGGGATGCAATACCGCATGCGGCCAGAGGCAGGGGGTGCCGGAGAGCCTCAGTAACGGCCAAAAAGGCCCGAGCGCACTTCGGCTGACCTCGGAAAGACTACGTTCATGAGCCTTGCCGAGGTCAGCCGAACTGTCCTCGGGCCTTTCCGAACGCCGACGATCGGCGCTGTTCGGCTCCGGCACCCCCGACCGCAGGCCAAAAGCAGTACTGCACACCGCGTTACTTACAAACCGAGGTTCCACGGTACAGTAAATAATCGATACACATGGGGCAATCAGAACCTCATCTCAGTATGTACATCTCTTCTGAAAGAAAAAGCTGCCCTGCCCAGTACTAGAATAATCTGCCTAATGAGGAACTTCCCTTCCCATAATGCGGGTGCCGCCATCTTTGAAAATCCAACACATTTACAGATTTTTCTGAAGGGGTCTGCCTGGCCTTTAGGACCCAGTTTCCCACGAGATCCATGATCTCCACAACTGCAGCATCCTGGCATGGGGGAAACACATACGCAGATGTGCCAAAGGTTGATGCTAGGTCTAGGACTGTCAGTTTTAAAGGCACATTGACTGTAATGTTAACTGCAAAAAAAAAAAAAAAGGGGGGGGGGGGGGCAGGGACAGGTTCTATGCTATGCCAAGGCCCAAATAGTATGTTCCTTGGTCTGAGCAGCCAATCAATGTCTCAGATTTACAAAGAAGTCCCAACCATGGCTCAGATCCAGAAGTATCTGGAATACAGGGGTCTGGTGGGACCTTAGGACAGGCTACATAAGTCAATAGGTACTTGAGGGCTGTTAGCTTCAGTTATGTGTAGGGAACTGCAAAGGGGTTGGTGGAGGTAAAGCAGGAAGTAAACTCTCCATATAAACTTTCCCCCCATATGAAAGTGCACCTTGTATCACATTTAGGTTTTGTACACATCAAACCCTACCTCTAGCACCAACACACCCTTGTAATACCCAGTTGGCTCACTGCCACAGTTATTCTAAAATAAAGCTTGGCTGGGCATGTGCATTATAAGATCTGACGATGATGCATAGGGGGCAGCAGAAGTGTCTTCAGGAAGACTACAGAAGAAATGACAAAAGGTGGCACCATCATTGGTTAGAGGTGGGTTCGTGTGCCTCAGTGCTATATACAGCAAGGCCAGCAATACTTTCACATTGGACTGACATACATGTCAGGGACCTGCTATGTGGGACATAACCAGTGAACTACTGAGTTTACTTCAAGCCTCATATGACAGCATTAGCACCTCTGCTCCAGAACAGAGCTCACCTTCTCTCTAATCTACCGTTCTAGAAAAGTGTACAGCAAAGCAAAGCTGCCTTCTCATAGTTAAAAACATTAAAACCATTCCAACAGAAACCTTTAAACAGCATTTTAAATTACGTAACACTCTCCGCTTCCAAGGCCTCCAAAATTTGAGCTGCAGAAGGCCGTTCCTTGGGGTTCTCGCTGGTGCACACGAAGAACAACTCAATCGCCTTCTGGTAGGACTCATCCAGCTTGTCCATGTTAAGTGCCGGCCTCGTGCCCAAAGCTTCATAATAAGCGTCCTCATCAAAGTCATCCTCCGTGAAGGATTCCGCTGTACAGAGAATGGAGATGAACAGTTATTGATTACAGACGACACAACGTAAGCTGAATCAGAATTTAAAGTCTACCACATACCCCTACTTAATGGGAGTTTAAAGAGAAAAAAAAAAACTAAAACATCTTCCTCCCATCACTCAGCTGCAAAATGCCAGCTCCTTGGCCAGTACAAACTAACATTTGACAGTCAAATCAAGAGAGCTTCATTGTCTATTAGGACAGAAGATGTGGGGCCTGAAATCCAAGGAGCTCCATGGGGGACACAGGAAATGATTTTTAAGAATAACACAAAAGCACTGCAGCAGAATTGTAGATGATTTGGCGGATATAAAAAGGGGGCCATTAACCACCTCAATACTCGAGACCGAAAAATTGTGAGAAAAAAAAAAAAAAGTCTGTTAGAAAATTTTGTAAATAAATAATTTTTCTCCTGCACCGAGGTGCGCTGATGGGCACGGGTGAGGTGGCACTGATGATCTGTACAGGTCTCCCTGTGAGGAAAGGCCGCTGATTGGCTCCCCTCACACTGTCAGTGAGAGAAGAAAGCGGATAAATGGCATTTCCTTGTTTATATGTGATTGGACACAGATGATCACATGGGTAAAGAGCCATCGTTTCTTTACAGAGATCGGGGACGCGCCCAGAACAAGAAAGCACCCCGCCCGCAGGCATTTGTCTATACCAGCGGGCAAGAGGTGGTTAAAAGGTTTTCCACATAGCTGAATTTTTTTCTATTCTTTAAACACTTTTTAACCACCCTATAGCCAATTTACTGTTACAGGACCTCATAACATACAAAATAAATAGTCAGTCTCTCTCTCTATATATCTACATCTATATCTCATATATATATATATATATATATATATATATATATATATATATATATATATATATATATATATAATCTCATATACATATATAGAGAGAGAGAGAGAGATCTCTATATATATGTATTATATATGTCATATAAATATAAATCTCTCTTATATATAAATCTCTCTCTCTCATATATATATAACTCTCTCTCTCTCTCTCTCTCTCTCTCTCTCTCTCTCTCTCTCTCTCATATATATATAAATCTCTCTCTCACATATATATATATATATATATAAATCTCTCATATATATATATATATATCTATCTATACATAAAAATATCTCTCTCTCTCTCTCTCTCTCTCTCTATATAAATCTCTCTCTCTCTATATATATACATATATAAAAATCTCTCTCTCTTTATATATATATATATATATATATATATATATATATATATATATACACAAATTTCTCTCTCTAGATATATATAAATTTCTCTCTATATATAAAAATTTCTCTCTCTCTCTATATATATATATATATATATATAAATTTCTCTCTCTCTCTCTATACATATAAAAACATT
>JBBDGP010005541.1:0-72344 GCA_037952835.1 Lithobates septentrionalis
ATTATCCTCTGATCTCTGCACATCTCTCTCTCTTATGATTGTTACATTGTATGGAGAGAATCATCAGCAGAGATACAATGTGATATCAGTAGACACTGACCACGCCCCCTCCCTGATCACATGACTGAGGTGATCTGATGGGCGGGGACTGTCCATGTGACCAGAAGACATCATGCTGAGACCGGTGAGAGATCCAGAGAGGAGACACAACACAGAGATATATATATATATATATACAGAGAGAGTTATAGGTGGGGGAGGGGAGGGGGTCTCGATGTATCTCTTGGGATTTTCATAGACTCTCCTCTCCTCTCCTGGAAATGCTCTTTTCTTGGCTCTCCTCCTGATCCTCTTCCACTATTTCTCATTCTTCTCCTGATCTTCTGGTTCCTCCTCAGTGCCGGACATAAAGTACTAAAGTCTGAGGATGAGGATGACAGCCGAGGAGATCCCATATACTGTGTGTAGGGGGACCAGCATATGTAATGAGGTGACATGTCAGGAGGCGGGGTTTGTAGATGTAATGAGGTGACATGTCAGGAGGCGGGGTTTGTATATGTAATGAGGTGACATGTCAGGAGGCGGGGTTTGTATATGTAATGAGGTGACATGTCAGGAGGCGGGGTTTGTATATATAATGAGGTGTCATATCAGGAGGCGGGGTTTGTATATGTAATGAGGTGACATGTCAGGAGGCGGGGTTTGTATATATAATGAGCTGACATGTCAGGAGGCGGGGTTTGTATACATAATGAGCTGACATGTCAGGAGGCGGGGTTTGTATATGTAATGAGGTGACATGTCAGGAGGCGGGGTTTGTATATGTAATGAGGTGACATGTCAGGAGGCGGGGTTTTGTAGATGTAATGAGGTGACATGTCAGGAGGCGGGGTTTGTAGATGTAATGAGGTGACATGTCAGGAGGCGGGGTTTGTATATGTAATGAGGTGACATGTCAGGAGGCGGGGTTTGTATATGTAATGAGGTGACATGTCAGGAGGCGGGGTTTGTATATATAATAAGGTGTCATATCAGGAGGCGGGGTTTGTATATGTAATGAGGTGACATGTCAGGAGGCGGGGTTTGTATATATAATGAGCTGACATGTCAGGAGGCGGGGTTTGTATACATAATGAGCTGACATGTCAGGAGGCGGGGTTTGTATATGTAATGAGGTGACATGTCAGGAGGCGGGGTTTGTATATGTAATGAGGTGACATGTCAGGAGGCGGGGTTTGTATATATAATGAGGTGACATGTCAGGAGGCGGGGTTTGTATACGTAATGAGCTGACATGTCAGGAGGCGGGGTTTGTATACGTAATGAGCTGACATGTCAGGAGGCGGGGTTTGTATACGTAATGATCTGACATGTCAGGAGGCGGGGTTTGTATACGTAATGATCTGACATGTCAGGAGGCGGGGTTTGTATATGTAATGAGGTGACATGTCAGGAGGCGGGGTTTGTATATGTAATGAGGTGACATGTCAGGAGGCGGGGTTTGTATATGTAATGAGGTGACATGTCAGGAGGCGGGGTTTGTATACGTAATGATCTGACATGTCAGGAGGCGGGGTTTGTATACGTAATGAGCTGACATGTCAGGAGGCGGGGTTTGTAGATGTAATGAGGTGTCATGTCAGGAGGCGGGGTTTGTATATATAATGAGGTGTCATATCAGGAGGCGGGGTTTGTATACGTAATGAGCTGACATGTCAGGAGGCGGGGTTTGTATATATAATGAGGTGTCATATCAGGAGGCGGGGTTTGTAGATGTAATGATTTGTCATGTTAAGAGGCGGGGTTTGTATATATAATGAGGTGTCATGTCAGGAGGCGGGGTTTGTAGATGTAATGAGATGACATGTCAGGAGGCGGGATTTGTATATGTAATGAGGTGACATGTCAGGAGGCGGGGTTTGTAGATGTAATGAGGTGACATGTCAGGAGGCGGGGTTTGTAGATGTAATGAGCTGACATGTCAGGAGGCGGGGTTTGTATATGTAATGAGGTGACATGTCAGGAGGCGGGGTTTGTAGATGTAATGAGGTGTCATGTTAGGAGGCGGGGTTTGTAGATGTAATGATCTGACATGTCAGGAGGCGGGGTTTGTATATGTAATGAGGTGACATGTCAGGAGGCGGGGTTTGTAGATGTAATGAGCTGACATGTCAGGAGGCGGGGTTTGTATATGTAATGAGGTGACATGTCAGGAGGCGGGGTTTGTAGATGTAATGAGCTGACATGTCAGGAGGCGGGGTTTGTAGATGTAATGAGGTGTCATGTTAGGAGGCGGGGTTTGTAGATGTAATGAGCTGACATGTCAGGAGGCGGGGTTTGTAGATGTAATGAGGTGTCATGTTAGGAGGCGGGGTTTGTAGATGTAATGAGGTGACATGTCAGGAGGCGGGGTTTGTAGATGTAATGAGCTGACATGTCAGGAGGCGGGATTTGTATATGTAATGAGGTGACATGTCAGGAGGCGGGGTTTGTATATGTAATGAGGTGACATGTCAGGAGGCGGGGTTTGTAGATGTAATGAGCTGACATGTCAGGAGGCGGGGTTTGTAGATGTAATGAGGCGTCATGTTAGGAGGCGGGGTTTGTAGATGTAATGAGCTGACATGTCAGGAGGCGGGGTTTGTAGATGTAATGAGGTGTCATGTTAGGAGGCGGGGTTTGTATATGTAATGAGGTGACATGTCAGGAGGCGGGGTTTGTATATGTAATGAGGTGTCATGTCAGGAGGCGGGGTTTGTATACGTAATGAGCTGACATGTCAGGAGGCGGGGTTTGTATACGTAATGAGCTGACATGTCAGGAGGCGGGGTTTGTATACGTAATGATCTGACATGTCAGGAGGCGGGGTTTGTATACGTAATGATCTGACATGTCAGGAGGCGGGGTTTGTATTCGTAATGAGCTGACATGTCAGGAGGCGGGGTTTGTATACGTAATGATCTGACATGTCAGGAGGCGGGGTTTGTATACGTAATGAGATGACATGTCAGGAGGCGGGGTTTGTATTTGTAATGAGCTGACATGTCAGGAGGCGGGGTTTGTATACGTAATGAGCTGACATGTCAGGAGGCGGGGTTTGTATACGTAATGAGATGACATGTCAGGAGGCGGGGTTTGTATACGTAATGAGCTGACATGGATGCTGTAGGTATACACGGACCACCTCCAGGCTGAATATTTTTCCCCAATCCTGACCTGTCTGTGGCCCTCGAGGGCCAGGTTTGGACAGCTGTGGGTGGTCATGTGACGTTTTCTCTCTATTGCAGGTAATGCTCTGTCGGTATCACAGTTCTGTGCTGAGCCGCTGTCACCGCCATGTCTCCGCCTCCGTCCGAGGATTCACCACACAGACCGCCAGGTGAAAAACACAGAGAGAATTCCACCTATGTGTATGCTTGTGACTCTGCCCATTGTGCATGTGACCCCGCCCATTGCGCCTGTGACCTCGCCCATTGCGCCTCTGACCCCGCCCATTGCACCTGTGACCCCGCCCATTGCACCTGTGACCCCGCCCATTGCGCCTGTGACCCCGCCCATTGCGCCTGTGACCCCGCCCATTGCGCCTGTGACCCCGCCCATTGCGCCTGCATCCTATCTTGTATATATCTCAGTCAGTATTGGTTGCAATCACTCATGGATGGGGGAGCCTGGAAATCCCAATTATAACCTTCGCTCTAAAAGAGCCAATCTCAGAATGAACGGACTGCATGCTATTGGCTGCTCATTGTGTATGGAGGACGGGGTGTCTGGTGCAGTATACAGTGTGGAGGGTCCATATATACACTATATCGCCAAAAGTATTGGTGCAACAAAAGAAAGTATCCCTACACAGAGTGGCCCTGTGGATACATAAATGTATAAAAGTGCCACGTCCTATGACTACTACGACAGAAGAGCAAATATAGAGGGGACTTTGGACTTTGTAGGCACAGTAATATCACATATCTTTGTATTAAAACTAATTTATTGAAAAAACCATATAGATAGAAAATCCGTTTAAAAGCCACAGATCACAAAAACTATATCTGATAAGAGATATTTGACAGACCAAGTGCTCTACAAAACCTTCGAATTAGTGCAACTCAGACATGAGGATGGTGATCCCGGGTAAGGACACGTCCGAGGCGACGCTTGAATAGCAGATCATAAGGTATGAGGTCCATGTCCTTACCCGGGATCACCATCCTCATGTCTGAGTTGCACTAATTCGAAGGTTTTGTAGAGCACTTGGTCTGTCAAATATCTCTTATCAGATATAGTTTTTGTGATCTGTGGCTTTTAAACGGATTTTCTATCTATATGGTTTTTTCAATAAATTAGTTTTAATACAAAGATATGTGATATTACTGTGCCTACAAAGTCCAAAGTCCCCTCTATATTTGCTCTTCTGACCAAAAGTATTGGGACGCCTGCCTTTACACACACATGAACTTTAATGACATCCCAGTCTTAGTCCGGAGGGTCCAATATGGAGTTGGCTCCGCCCTTTGCAGCTATAACAGCTTCACCTCTTCTGGGAAGGCCGTCCACAAGGTTTAGGAGGGTGTCTATGGGAATGTTTGACCATTCTTCCAGAAGAGCATTTGTGACGTCAGGCACTGATGTTGGATGAGAAGGCCTGGCTCACAGTCTCCACTCTAATTCATCCTAAAGGTGTTCTATCGGGTTGAGGTCAGGACTCTGTGCAGGCCAGTCAAGTTCCTCCACCTCAAACTCGCTCATCCATGTCTTTATGGAGCTTGATTTGTGCTTTGGTCCAAATCATTTGGTGGAGGGGGGATTATGGTGTGGGGGGGAGGGGGAATTATCATGTGGGGGTGTTTTTCGGGGGTTGGGCTTGGCCCCTTAGCTCCAGTGAAGGGAACTCTTAAGGCGTCGGCATACCAAGATATTTTGGACAATTTCATGCTCCCAACTTTGTGGGAGGAGTTTGGGGGACGGCCCCTTCCTGTTCCAACATGACTGCCCACCAGTGCACAAAGCAAGGTCCATAAAGACATGGATGAGCGAGTTTGGGGTGGAGGAACTTGACTGGCCTGCACAGAGTCCTGACCTCAACCCGATAGAACACCTTTGGAATGAATTAGAGAGTAGACTGCGAGCCAGGCCTTCTCATCCAACATCAGTGCCTGACCTCACAAAAGCTCTTCTGGAAGAATGGTCAAACATTCCCATGGATCAGGCATGTCCAAAGTCTGGCCTGTGGGCCAATCACAGCCAGTGTTCCAGTTTCGGACGGCCCGCCTGGTAATTTGTACATATATATCTCTTGTGGCCCCCAACGATCTCCCAGCACCGGGGCCACAAAAGATATATATTCTGTCTGCCTTGGAGGGGGAGGGGAGGGACGAGTGTTGTACATACAGTGAGAATTTCCTGTTTACACGGCGGCCTCTGTGATAGGAAGTCCGTCTCCTGCGCTCCCATTGGATGACTGTTCTGTCCATCATAGGAGGCGGGACTTTGTATTAAGGAGGCCGCTGAGAAAACAGGAGATTCTCCTGGATGTCATCTGTTGGCGCCCGTCCTGCCCCGCCCCCCCCCCCCCCCCCCTTTCCCAGGCTGCAGATGGGTATCAATCAGGGTGCACTGATGGCAATGGTGAGTCTGCATTCATGACAAGGGGGGGTGCCACATTCATGACAAAGTTTGGACACCCCTGCCATAGACACCCTCCTAAACCTTGTGGACGGCCTTCCCAGAAGAGTTGAAGCTGTTAAAGCTGCAAAGGGCGGAGCCAACTCAATATTGAACCCTCCGGACTAAGACTGGGATGTCATTAAAGTTCATGTGTGTGTAAAGGCAGGCGTCCCAATACTTTTGGTAATATAGGGCGTGTAAAGGCAGGCGTCCCAATACTTTTGGTAATATAGGGCGTGTAAAGGCAGGCGTCCCAATACTTTTGAGATTGTAGTGTATACTCTCTTTGGCCCCTGATGGGCCCCGGCACAGTGTGGCTCCCGGTGTCTTTCCTCTGTATCTGGTGTGTGGAGGACAGATGAGGAGATAGTGGCTGGAGGTCAGGGACGGCCAGCTGACGGGTGAGGACAGGAGGGGGGTGAGGACAGGAGGGGGGTGGGGGGGGGGTGAGGACAGGAGGGGGGTGGGGGAGGGGTTTTTTTTCTGTCCTGGCATGTATTTAACCACCTGCCCTCCGGATGGGTGTGGTGAGGGGGGAATTCTGGGTAATGGACCATCTATCTGATGATGATGAGGAGGATGATGATGACAAAGTTATGGAATTTGCAGAATTTTCTCTTTCTCTTCCCCTCACAGATCCTCCCCGTGGCGGTGGCCCCGAATTCTGTGGCTGGGCTCTCTGCTTGGGGCCCCGTCTGTCGGCGCTCTGGCTTATTACACATCGGATGGACCTAAGAGGAGGAGGATGAGGATATTGGCACAGGGAATCCTCCGCTTCTGCAGGTGAGAGCGTGGGATTGGCAGTGGGTGGTGGAGAGTTGTGGGTAGAGATGGTCCACTGATCTCCTTGACACCTCCCATCCACAGACCACTAAACCTGCCCTCAATCTGTCCCTCCGTCCTCTACACGGGGGGGGGGGGGGGGGACACATTTGTCCTGGTTGCTCTTTAGGTGAAACCTGTAAAACTGGTCACGGCCCGTCTGTGCGGGGGATGGGGGTGCTAACCAGCAGGCGTGTTTTAGCTTTGTACTCATATCCAACCCTCATTCTCCGGAACACATTCCTGAAATCCGGATTTACAGCGAAGTTCTCACACAGCGGGTAAAATAAGTATTGAAGACGTCACCATATTTCTGGGTAAATCTTTTGGTAAAGTTGATATGGACATGAAATGTTCCCCACATGTCGGTGACAACCCATCCAATCCATACATACAAAGACACCGAAACAAATCTGTTCAGAAATGAAGATCTGTGTAATAAAATGGAAGGACACAGGAAAAAGTATTGAACCCCCTAACTGAAATTTATTTAATAATTGGTACAAAATCCTTTGTTGGTGATGACGGCTTCAAGAGGCCGCCTCCTGTATGGAGGAACGAGTCGCAGGCGTTCCTCAGGTGTGATTTTGGCCCATTCTTCCACACAGTTTTCAAATCTTGAAGGTTCTGTGGGCCTCTTCTATAGACTCTGATCTTTAGTTCTTTCCATAGACTTTCTATTGGATACAAGTCAGGTGATTGGCTGGGCCATTCTAGCAGCTTTATTTTCTTTCTCCTTGGCTTTGTGTTTGGGATGATTGTCCTCCTGAGATGTCCTCCTGAGATGTCCTCCTGAGATGTCCTCCTGGGATGTCCTCCTGGGATGTCCTCCTGAGATGTCCTCCTGAGATGTCCTCCTGGGATGTCCTCCTGAGATGTTCTCCTGGGATGTCCTCCTGGGATGATTGTCCTCCTGAGATGATTGTCCTCCTGAGATGTCCTCCTGGGATGATTGTCCTCCTGAGATGTCCTCCTGGGATGTCCTCCTGGGATGATTGTCCTCCTGGGATGTCCTCCTGGGATGATTGATGATTGTCCTCCTGAGATGTCCTCCTGGGATGATTGTCCTCCTGGGATGATTGTCCTCCTGGGATGATTGTCCTCCTGAGATGATTGTCCTCCTGAGATGTCCTCCTGGGATGATTGTCCTCCTGGGATGATTGTCCTCCTGAGATGTCCTCCTGGGATGATTGTCCTCCTGAGATGTCCTCCTGGGATGATTGTCCTCCTGGGATGATTGTTGTCCTCCTGGGATGATTGTCCTCCTGAGATGTCCTCCTGGGATGTCCTCCTGGGATGTCCTCCTGGGATGATTGTCCTCCTGAGATGATTGTCCTCCTGAGATGTCCTCCTGGGATGATTGTCCTCCTGAGATGTCCTCCTGGGATGATTGTCCTCCTGGGATGATTGTCCTCCTGGGATGATTGTCCTCCTGAGATGTCCTCCTGAGATGTCCTCCTGCTATGATTGTCCTCCTGAGATGTCCTCCTGGGATACCATGGTTGGGGGGTGTTGGAGAACATGGTTGGGGTGTGGGAGACCATGGTTGGGGGGTGTGGGAGACCATGATTGGGGGGTGTTGGAGACCATGGTTGGGGGGTGTTGGAGACCATGGTTGGGGTGTGGGAGACCATGGTTGGGGGGTGTTGGAGACCATGGTTGGGGGGTGTTGGAGACCATGGTTGGAGGGTGTTGGAGACCATGGTTGGGGTGTGGGAGACCATGGTTGGGGTGTGTTGGAGACCATGGTTGGGGGGTGTTGGAGACCATGTCTGGGGGGTGTTGGAGACCATGGTTGGGGGGTGTTGGAGACCATGGTTGGGGGGTGTTGGAGACCATGGTTGGGGGGTGTTGGAGACCATGGTTGGGGGGTGTGGGAGACCATGGTTGGGGGGTGTTGGAGACCATGGTTGGGGGGTGTTGGAGACCATGGTTGGGGGGTGTGGGAGACCATGGTTGGGGGGTGTGGGAGACCATGGTTGGGGGGTGTGGGAGACCATGGTTGGGGGGGTGTGGGAGACCATGGTTGGGGGGTGTGGGAGACCATGGTTGGGGGGTGTGGGAGACCATGGTTGGGGGGTGTTGGAGACCATGGTTGGGGGGTGTTGGAGACCATGGTTGGGGGGTGTTGGAGACCATGGTTGGGGGGTGTTGGAGACCATGGTTGGGGGGTGTTGGAGACCATGGTTGGGGGGTGTTGGAGACCATGGTTGGGGGGTGTTGGAGACCATGTTTGGAGGGTGTTGGAGACCATGGTTGGGGGGTGTTGGAGACCATGGTTGGGGGGTTTTGGAGACCATGGTTGGGGGGTGTTGGAGACCATGGTTGGGGGGGTGTTGGAGACCATGGTTGGGGGGTGTTAGAAACAAAAACCCTTCTGTGATTTCTTAGGTCAAATGGGGAACTAGAAAACTGCGTTGTCCAGGGAAGGACAATGTATCTGATCTGATTGTACGATTGTTCAATACGGGGCTCCAATGACTCTATCCAGATGTTGTATGAGTGCATTACCTGGGAATCCAAAGTGCATATATACCCACTTCACCTCCCGGAAGATTTACCCCCCCTTTTATGACCAGGTCATTTTTTGCTATTCAGCACTGGGCTACTTCACCTGGTAATTGCGTGGCCGTGTAACACTACTCAAATTTACATTTATATCATTATTTTTACACAAATAGAGCTTTCTTTTGATGATATTTGATCACCTCTGGGGCTTTTTGTTGCAATATAAATGAAAAAAGACTGAGAATTAGAAAAAAAAAAAGGCGAAAAGAAAAAAAAACAAACATTTTTTACTTTCTGCTATAAAACATATCCAATAATAAAAAATCAAATTTTTTTTTTCATAATTTTTCTAAAATAAAATCCCAATAAGTGTATATTGATTGGGAAAGTTCTATAAAAAAAAAATATATATATAATTTTTTTTTTTTATACTGGTAATGGCGAAGATCAGCGATTTTTTTATAGTAGGTCTGCGTCGGACAACCTGACACTAACTGACGGTGGGGGGGGACTGACTGACATCACCAGTGACACTAATACAGTGATCAGTGTTGATGCCACACCTCCCAACTTTTAGAGATGGGAATGAGGGACACCTATTAGCTAAAGTATGTAGGCACAGGACACACCCCCTGCCACGCCCCCTTAAAAGAGAATTCTCCAAAATCTAGCCAATCCATTCCTCGGATCCACCACACATCTACTTTGTAATGATTTGCAGCCGGCTTACTCGGTGAACATCAGGAGATGAGCAGAGGCCGGAGAAATCCGCCGGGTGACCCACAAAGCTGCAGAATATGCGCCAGTACAGCAGAAAAACGCCGACCTACGCGCGGGGGGGTCCTAGACGGGGTTCTGAATGTTCTTTGCATTGTGCCCCTCCCCCCTCACTGATATCTCTCCAATTTCCTCCCGCAGGTCTCTGAAGATCGGCACCCACATATCCATAGATTACTGGTGGACCAGAACCGTGACTCTGCGGAAGGAGGATGAGGTGAGTGCCCGGGGGGGAAGGGCGCCATGTGGTGTGAGTGCCCGGGGGGGGAGGGCGCCATGTGGTGTGAGTGCCCAGGGGGGTGCCATGTGGTGGGGCGGGCGCCATGTGATGTGAATGCACCGGGGGAGGGCGCCATGTGGTGTGACTGCCCAGGAGGGGCGCCATGGTGTAAATGCGGGGGGGGGGGGGGGGGCGCCACGTGGTGGGGAGGGTGCCATGTGATGTGAGTGCACAGGGGGAGGAAGAAAATATCTTGTTTGTGCAGGGGGAGGGGCGCCTTGTGGTTTCGGTGTGCGGGGGAGGGATTTTGGTCCACTCTTTTTTGCTGATGGTCTTGTAGCCCATTCCAGCCTTGTGCAGGTCTCCAATCTTCTCCCCGACGTCCTCTGACAGATCTTTGCTCTTCCCCATGATGGTGAGGATTGGATGGAAGAGATTCTGTGGACAGGTGTCTTCTATACACATAACGAGTTGTCGTTCGGAGAACCTTCTTACATTGACAGGACTAATCTGTGTACCACATGAGGACCTACTGTAGTGTCTGTGTATACTCCATATACCCTCATATATACTATATACACTCCATATATACCCCCCATATATACTATATACACCCTCTATATACTCCATATATACCCCCATATATACTATATACACTCCATATATACCCCCCATATATACTATATACACTCCATATATACCCCCCATATATACTATATACACCCTCTATATACTCCATATATACCCCCATATATACTATATACACTCTCTATATACTCCATATATACCCCCATATATACTATATACACTCTCTATATACTCCATATATACCCCCATATATACTATATACACTCTCTATATACTCCATATATACCCCCATATATACTATATACACTCTCTATATACTCCATATATACCCCCATATATACTATATACACTCTCAATATACTCCATATATACCCCCCATATATACTATATACACTCTCTATATACTCCATATATACTATATACACTCTCTATATACTCCATATATACCCCCCATATATACTATATACACTCTCTATATACTCCATATATACCCCCATATATACTATATACACTCTCTATATACTCCATATATACCCCCATATATACTATATACACCCTCTATATACTCCATATATACCCCCATATATACTATATACACTCTCTATATACTCCATATATACCCCCATATATACTATATACACTCTCTATATACTCCATATATACCCCCATATATACTATATACACTCTCTATATACTCCATATATACCCCCATATATACTATATACACTCTCAATATACTCCATATATACCCCCCATATATACTATATACACTCTCTATATACTCCATATATACTATATACACTCTCTATATACTCCATATATACCCCCCATATATACTATATACACTCTCTATATACTCCATATATACCCCCATATATACTATATACACTCTCTATATACTCCATATATACCCCCATATATACTATATACACTCTCAATATACTCCATATATACCCCCATATATACTATATACACTCTCTATATACTCTATATATACCCCCCATATATACTATATACACTCTCTATATACTCCATATATACCCCCCATATATACTATATACACTCTCTATATACTCTATATATACCCCCCATATATACTATATACACTCTCTATATACTCCATATATACCCCCCATATATACTATATACACTCTCTATATACTCCATATATACCCCCCATATATACTATATACACTCTCTATATACTCCATATATACCCCCCATATATACTATATACACTCTCTATATAACTCTATATATACCCCCCATATATAATATATACACTCTCTATATACTCCATATATACCCCCCATATATACTATATACACCCTCTATATACTCCATATATACCCCCCATATATACAATATACACTCTCTATATACTCCATATATACTATATACACTCTCTATATACTCCATATATACCCCCATATATACTATATACACTCTCTATATACTCCATATATACCCCCATATATACTATATACACTCTCAATATACTCCATATATACCCCCATATATACTATATACACTCTCTATATACTCTATATATACCCCCCATATATACTATATACACTCTCTATATACTCCATATATACCCCCCATATATACTATATACACTCTCTATATACTCTATATATACCCCCCATATATACTATATACACTCTCTATATACTCCATATATACCCCCCATATATACTATATACACTCTCTATATACTCCATATATACCCCCCATATATACTATATACACTCTCTATATACTCCATATATACCCCCCATATATACTATATACACTCTCTATATACTCTATATATACCCCCCATATATAATATATACACTCTCTATATACTCCATATATACCCCCCATATATACTATATACACCCTCTATATACTCCATATATACCCCCCCATATATACAATATACACTCTCTATATACTCCATATATACTATATACACTCTCTATATACTCCATATATACCCCCCATATATACTATATACACTCTCTATATACTCCATATATACTATATACACTCTCTATATACTCTATATAGTTACATAGTTACATAGTAGGTGAGGTTGAAAAAAGACACAAGTCCATCAAGTCCAACCTATGTGTGTGATAATGTGTCAGTATTACATTGCATATCCCTGTATGTTGCGGTCATTCAGGTGATTATCTAATAGTTTCTTGAAGCTATCAATGCTCCCCGCTGAGACCACCGCCTGTGGAAGGGAATTCCACATCCTTACCGCTCTTACAGTAAAGAACCCTCTACGTAGTTTAAGGTTAAACCTCTTTTCTTCTAATTGTAATGAGTGGTCCCGAGTCTTATTAAACTCTCTTCTGCGAAAAAGTTTTCTCCCTATTGTGGGGTCACCAGTACAGTATTTGTAAATTGAAATCATATCCCCTCTCAAGCGTCTCTTCTCCAGAGAGAATAAGTTCAGAGCTCACAACCTTTCCTCATAACTAAGATCCTCCAGACCCTTTATTAGCTTTGTTGCCCTTCTTTGTAGTCGCTCCATTTCCAGTACATACTTCCTGAGGACTGGTGCCCAGAACTGGACAGCATACTCCAGGTGCGGCCGGACCAGAGTCTTGTAGAGCGGGAGAATTATCGTTTTATCTCTGGAGTTGATCCCCTTTTAATGCCAATATTCTGTTTGCTTTGATAGCAGTAGCTTGGCATTGCATGCCGTTGCTGAGCCTATCATCCACTAGGACCCCCAAGTCCTTTTCCATCCTAGATTCCCCCAGAGGTTCTCCCCCCAGTGTATAGATTGCATTCATATTTTTGACACCCAAATGCATTATTTTACATTTTTCTACATTGAACCTCATTTGCCATGTAGTCGCCCCTCCCCCATTCATTTGTTCAGGTCTTTTTGCAAGATTTCCACATCCTACGGAGAAGTTATTGCCCTGCTTAGCTTAGTATCGTCTGCAAATACAGAGATTGAACTGTTTATCCCATCCTCCAGGTCATTTATGAACAAATTAAATAGGATTGGTCCCAGCACAGAACCCTGGGGGACCCCACTACCCACCCCTGACCATTCCGAGTACTCCCCATTTATCACCACCCTCTGAACTCGCCCTTGTAGCCAGTTTTCAATCCATGTACTCACCCTATGGTCCATGCCAACGCACCTTATTTTGTACAGTAAACGTTTATGGGGAACTGTGTCAAATGCTTTTGCAAAATCCAGATACACCACGTCTACGGGCCTTCCTTTATCTAGATGGCAACTCACCTCCTCATAGAAGGTTAATAGATTGGTTTGGCAAGAACGATTCTTCATGAATCCATGCTGATTACTGCTAATGATATCATTCTTATTACTAAAATCTTGTATATAGTCCCTTATCATCCCCTCCAAGAGTTTACATACTATTGATGTTAGGCTAACTGGTCTGTAATTCCCAGAGATGTTTTTTGGGCCCTTTTTAAATATTGGTGCTACATTGGCTTTTCTCCAATCAGCTGGTACCATTCCAGTCAATAGACTGTCTGTAAAAATTAGGAACAACGGTCTGGCAATCACCTGACTGAGTTCCCTAAGTACCCTCGGATGCAAGCCATCTGGTCCCGGTATATTTATTAATGTTAAGTTTCTCAAGTCTAATTTTAATTCCGTCCTCTGTTAACCATGTAAGTGCTTCCTGTGTTGTGTCCTGAGGATAAACACTGCAGTTTTGGTTACTGAAGCCCCCCGATTCACTCGTGAATACTGAGGAGAAGAATAAATTCAATACCTCTGCCATCTCCCCATCCTTTGTAACCAGATGTCCTTCCTCATTCTTTATGGGGCCAATATGGTCTGTCCTCCCTTTTTTACTGTTTACATACTTAAAGAATTTCTTGGGATTTTTTTTGCTCTCCTCCGCTATGTGTCTTTCATGTTCTATCTTAGCCATCCTAATTGCACCCTTACATTTCTTATTGCATTCTTTATAAATTCTGAATGCTGTGGATGATCCCTCAACCTTGTATTTTTTGAAGGCCTTCTCCTTTGCTTTTATATGCATTTTTACATCAGAGTTAAGCCATCCAGGATGTTTGTTCGCTCTTTTAAATTTATTACCCAATGGGATACATTGGCTAATGCCCTTATTTAATATGCTCTTAAAGCAAACCCATCTCTCCTCCGTATTCTTTGTTCCTAATATTTTATCCCAATTTATGCCTTTTAGCAAGGTTTGTAGTTTAGGGAAGTTGGCTCTTTTGAAATTCAGTGTCTTTGTGTTCCCTTCATGTCTCCTATTTGTGTGATTTATACTGAAACTAATTGACCTGTGATCGCTGTTACCTAAATTGCCCCGTATTTCCACATCTGTTATCAGGTCTGTATTGTTGGTAATCAGTAGATCTAGTAATGTTTTATTTCTAGTTGGTGCGTCTACCATCTGACCCATAAAATTCTCCTGCAAGACATTAAGGAACTGGCGAGCCTTAAATGAATGCGCGGTTCCCTCCGCCCAGTCTATGTCTGGATAATTAAAATCCCCCATTATGATAACACTTCCCATCCTTGCTGCTAATCCAATTTGTGATAGGAGATCCGTCTCCACTTCCTCCCTCAGGTTAGGGGGCCTATAGCATACTCCCAGTATTATTTTCCCCTTAGCTTCATCCCTTTGGAGCTCTATCCATAAGGATTCCACCTCTTCCCTAGCCCCCTCAGTGATGTCATCTCTCACACTCACTTGTACATTATTCTTGATATATAGGCATACCCCTCCCCCTTTTTTACCCTCTCTATCCTTGCGGTATAGGGTATACCCTTGAATGTTTGCCAGCCAATCATGAGAGCTGTTGAACCAGGTCTCTGAAATTCCCACAAAATCCAAATCCTCCTTGTACAACCGTATCTCTAGTTCACCCATCTTGTCCGCCAGGCTCCTGGTATTGGTGAACATGCCACATAGTTTAGACCGGTCGCATATTGTCCTCGTATTGGGTGTTTCAAGATTGTAACTTGGACTTGCTACTATACTCACCTTGTGTTTTTGTGCTTTGGTTAACCTACCACTAATGCCCCCAATACTACCCTCTGGAATATCTTCCGCGCTGGCTATCACTGTCTCTGGACCCTCCCCCCCATCGCCTAGTTTAAAAACCCCTCTAACTTTTTGGCCATCTTCATTCCCAGCAGATCTGCACCCTCCTCATTTAGGTGCAGTCCGTCCCTTCTATAGTACCGGTTACCGACTGAGAAGTCGGCCCAGTCCTCCAGGAACCCAAACCCCTCCTTACTACACCAGCTCTTCAGCCACTTGTTTACTTCCCTAATCTCCCTCTGCCTCTCTGGTGTGGCTCGATGTACCGGTAGTATTCCTGAGAACACTACCTTGGAGGTCCTTTTCCTCAATTTAGCTCCTAAATCCCTAAAATCGTTCTTTAGGACACTCCATCTGCCTCTGACTTTGTCATTGGTGCCAACGTGCACCATGACAGCCGGGTCTTCCCCAGCCCCTCCCAGTAATCTGTCCACAAGATCCGTGATGTGCCGAACCCGAGCGCCCGGTAGACAACATACTGTTCGGCGCTTCAGGTCTTGGTTACAGATTGCCCTCTCTGTCCTTCTAAGAATTGAGTCCCCTACCACCAGAATCTGTCTTTCCTTTCCCTTTGCTGCCCCCCCCCACTCTCACTGGAGGAGTTCTTCCCCCGGCAGCTAGGAGAGTCCCTCATCTCCAGCAGTGCTGGTCCCTGACTGGTTACACCAATGTCACTCAATGGAGCGTACTTATTGGGATGCTCCAGTCCTGGATCGGCCTCCCTGGCACTTCCCCCTCTACCCCTCCTATATATACCCCCCATATAGACTATATACACTCTCTATATACTCCATATATACCCCCCATATATACTATATACACTCTCTATATACTCCATATATACCCCCATATATACTATATACACTCTCTATATACTCCCCATATATACTATATACACTCTCTATATACTCCATATATACCCCCCATATATACTATATACACCCTCTATATACTCCATATATACCCCCCATATATACAATATACACTCTCTATATACTCCATATATACTATATACACTCTCTATATACTCCATATATACCCCCCATATATACTATATACACTCTCTATATACTCCATATATACCCCCATATATACTATAAGGGTAAAATGCTTTTGATTGTATTGATTTATAATTGCTTCTTGATGAATAAGTAGATATATGAAAAACTTGTACTTTAAATGAACTTGTAATTTCTGTGATATTCCAGCCAAGACTTCAACCTCTGTGGTTTTTTAGCTACGGAAGCAATAATCTATTTAGATGCTAGGTGTTAAGATAGTTTAAGATAAGTTCTCTATTTTACATACATTTGTTTTAACCACAGGCCGTAACATTTGAATTCTTAGAATGTGGTTACACGCTTCTACTTAGGTGATATTTGAATTCTTAGAATGTAGATACACGCTTCTGTTTAAGTGACGCACAAACTTAGTCTATGCGGATGAGACCCAGGGAGGTGTGATAAAGACAGCTATGTGGTAACACACAAAGAGAGGTCATGTTATGTTGCTATGATGTATATCTTTAACTTGTATTTTGATTGGTTCACCTACGAGTGGAATACGTGACAGTTACTCTATATATTCAATCTTCGAGCGGCATTAAAATTGTATTCATGATTTACATACTATCGGTGTATGTGTCTTGTTTACCTCACCGGTGAAGGGGTTGATATCCACACACCCAGTGTCCGAGCCTAGGCTAAGAGGTCCAAAAGAACCGAACCTAACAGAGCTGGTACCAGGAGTGGGGTACGCTGTCCGGCAGGTAAGTGGACAATATTTTACCTAACTTTTGGTGAAGTCTGTACACTTACTCTGTCGCGGCGACCGGCCACAATTTATTGTAAAATATTTTATTGAAGTACTGTGCTTCTGCAGAAGGCTAGGCTGGCCTCTGGGAAGTTAAAGGTCGGGTTCTTTACAGGAAAGAGATAGTTTGACTAGTGCGGGTCAAAATTATACTTGGGAAGTAATTCTTTTACGCTCAAGTCCAAAGGACGGGTGTTAGTGTGGAGCCCCATTGATAGAAAGTGTGCACACAAATTATTGGTATATGCATATTGTTTATTTTTATTGCATTTTAAAATTGTGAAAAGTTATAGTTTACTGCTTATAGCATAAGTATTGTACCAATGTTATTGTTGAGTAAGGAAATTTTAAAAGTCAATAGTTCATAAGAATTCTTGTTATTGGATTTAGAGTATAGATACTGTTTATGTTACAGGCCACGTAAGTATCTCTTTTCAAATGTCTATGGGCTTGCATGATTATTGTGAAATACCTAACACTAGATGTGGTCAATGCAGATTAGGCTTGTTGTTTCTGTACCAAGAAGACCTTCCCATATTAATATCCACTAGACCTTACGGTTTCACTACCAGACTGGGAATAACCCCAGTCTATCCCCAAACTGACAACTCAACTACCTCATATTTGTTGAAAATTAATATACATAATTTTATAGGTGAGGACAATTTATTGTATGGGTCCTCCTTTGACGAAGTAAAATCCCAGATCATAAGACATACTGGTTGCTACCATCCCTGTCCCTATTCTAGCCACCAAATACCACCAGAGATAAATGGGGAATTCTGCAGACAAGATAGACAAGGAAGCCCAGACTCAGATACCCCAAACTGGTCAGGTTTGTCAGCCCACTCCATATGAGTACATATATACCCTTGTCCCAGCTGGAAGTATTGAACCCTTCTGGACCAACGTCCGGCAAAGGTGTCACCAAATAGGACTTTCAGACATAGGCACAGCTGGCCCTTGCAATGAAAGTGACTGGCAGGAAGTCCAGAAAATTTGTGGAACCCATAAAAATAGTTATCCTCCGGGATCATGGGACCCAGATTATATGAGACAAACATGCAAATTGTGGGAGGGTCATTTAAAAACATATAAAAAGAAGTATGTGAAAGTGACTAAACCAAAGGGTCAGTTGACCAACACACTTCCCTCTGCACCAGAACTACCTCCACCTTATGTCATGGTAAAAGATGACACAGTAACCCCAGAGAGAAAATTAGCTCTCTACCCTAATCTAGAGACAGACCTAATACCCGGTATAGACATGAATACTATGATAACCCTCATACACCAATCAGCAACCCCTAATCAGAGAGCCCAATGGAAGTTAGAAATGGATCAAAAAGGTGAGGAGGAAGGCACAAAGACAGAAGTGGAGACAGAGGATGAGTATGGTAGAGAGGAAACAGATGCAGAGTTAGCCCTAAGAAAAGAAAGAGAAATGGCAGAAAGAATTTATGCTGAGAAAGAGACTGAGGGGAAGGAGAGATATGAGAGGCTTTTAAAAGAACAAGCGGAAGTTAACAGAAAGCTGGAGGAAGAGATAAGACAGAAAGAATGGGAGATAGCAAATAGGAAAACGGAGATGCTCAAAGAAATGGAAATTCTAGACGCTAGAATTTTAGAAATAAAAAAGAGAAAGGAAGAAACAGAAGCGTGTATCTACATTCTAAGAATTCAAATATCACCTAAGTAGAAGCGTGTAACCACATTCTAAGAATTCAAATGTTACGGCCTGTGGTTAAAACAAATGTATGTAAAATAGAGAACTTATCTTAAACTATCTTAACACCTAGCATCTAAATAGATTATTGCTTCCGTAGCTAAAAAACCACAGAGGTTGAAGTCTTGGCTGGAATATCACAGAAATTACAAGTTCATTTAAAGTACAAGTTTTTCATATATCTACTTATTCATCAAGAAGCAATTATAAATCAATACAATCAAAAGCATTTTACCCTTATAAACCTCCCTTTGATCATGTCATCTGTCCAGATGTCATTGATCACTTTACATAGCAGTATCATACCATCTCTCTTCTCCCTTTGGGGGAAGTGAAGAAAGGAGCAAGTTAGGGTCCGGGGTGGCCTCCTTTGACACCTCCAGTTTCCCCATTTTACCCAGGATACAGAACACCAATTTAACAACCAGGTATATGGCGAAAAATAAAACAATTACCAAGAGCAACACTATGCCTATCTTTTTAAAGAATCCTGTAATGTTGGACCAAGCTCCTCCGAACCAACCTCCCACACCTGAAAGAGGATTCCAGTCATCTGTGAACGTCCTGGCCTGTTCTAATAGTTTACTCCTTTGAGTGGCATGGTTCTGTATTATATCATGATAATCAGGCACAGTCAAATGTTCAATTGGGGTAGTAAAGTTATGGATATAAGTACAACACATTTCCTTATTATCCATAAGATTACATAGACCAGTGATAGCAGCTAACATTTGTTCCTGATGTATAATGATAAGTTCTTGTTGCATTCTTAGTTTAAGAGTCTCCTCATTTAATAAGTTGATATCTCTGGATGAGGAGTTTATCAAACCAAGTATGATGTCAGAGTATCTATCAATATCCTCCAGTGCAGACCACATTCCTATTCCTCCTATGGAGGCTAATAATTTCTCCCACCAGGCAGTAATTGCTCTCTTGGGGCGTGAGAATGAAAGTGTCCCATGGGCTGGAACCATGTGGACAGTTTGAGTATCACCAGATATACCCATGTATGGAATCATTCGGGCTAGGGTGCACCAACCTCCTGTCTCAGAGTCTATGGGGATGGGGATGGAGGTGTGACAGGTGAGACCACAACACACCATCCATCCCCTGGGCAAATGTGGGGCAGAAGAAACTTCCTCTTGAACACTACGCACTGAGCGTAGTCCTACCAAACAAAGCCAATCACCCAAACTAGGGGTGGAATCAGTGTTAATGAAAAGGTCATTCATGTGATAAGTATGCAACCAATTCTGCAAGGGTGTTTTATCCATTCCAGACCTGGCATGAACACAGTCAGAAATATTGTAGAGTGTATAATTACCTACTCTTTCATCCGCATCAGCAATCGTGGCAGTATTTAACCCTACGATTTCAAATGATCTATCTGCCATGAACCTTTGTACATCTCGAAGTGTAAAATTTACCTTTGTGTTCCTGCAAAATTCCCCATTAGGAATTCCTCCTTCTGTCAGTGATGCACCATTTAAGAAACAAAAATCTGGCTCATCAGTGTAACCTGAAAAGATGATGGGATTAGGCCTAATAGTGATATTAGCCGTTTCATGTATATCCGTTTGCTTGGTCAGTAGTTCCAGATTAACAGGTTTTCCTACCATGGGCATTTGAGTCCTACCCGTTCCCATATGGGAACATACCCAGCAGGGTACATTCTCATGTCTACTAAAAGATCTCCCAAATTGATATTGTAGCTTAAAGTGATGTGGAATGTCTGACAATAAACTATAAGTTTTACTGTCTTGCAAAGGGGGTGGGGGCCTATTAACTTTTATTCCTGAACCTAATTTGGATCTCTTGTTGACTACTTTAATGTCCTCATTCCTGACAATTGCAATTTTTGATACCTTGTCTACCGTCAATTGGGTGATATTTGTTTTGGTGCTGTTTGCCTGCAATATGGTTTTAACTGCGAAGGGGTGTTTGGATGGAACACACATTACCATTTGGGGTTTGTTATTCTTTGTAGATGCTTTAAGGAGTAATTTTAATGCTAATATGGGACAGTTATCAGGGGTTATGTAATATCCCAGTATGAGATTTTGGACTGGCATTCGCTTTGACATATCGCGGGGGTAACAACACTTGGGATCCCTAGGGGCATCTCTATTAGACCAATAAGTGGGTTTAATGGCTCTCTTATTTCTATGGTGTGTTTCATTGGTTCCCATGTTCTCCCACCCACATGATTTGTGATCATAGCATATTATGAAAACACAGATGCCTGCAAAAACAGTAAAAATCAAGGCAGCTAGGCATATGAAGTATATGAATTTTCTGTTCTTGGTCAATTGGATTCGTCTCCTTCTTCCTTCTCCTGATTGTTTTCCTGGTCTTGCAAGGCAAGGTTCTCCATTTCCTCCATCAGTTCTATCTCCTGATCTGAGAGTGTTGGTTCCTCCAGATAGTCCGGGTTGGGATGAGGTGATGGTACCGGTGGATCCGGAGTGTTCGGGTAGTTGGGGCTCTTCTTCAGTCGACTCGCATGGATCCATTGTGGTGAGTAAGTAGTCAGTACAGCCGTTCTGGAAACTCTCTCGATGTCCCATGGTCCAGTGAAGATGGGTCCATTAGTTTTCCTTCCAGCCAGCTGCTTGATCAGGACCTTGTCACCCGGAATGAAGGGATGGGTAGGTTCTGTGGAAAGAGGAAGATGGGTGACAGACACATGCTCATTGATTCCTTCAATGCTACTTACCAGTTCTTTCACGTACTTTTCCTGCAAAGAATATAGGTTAATGTCTTCAGTTGAGTCTAGCCTGGGAATGTCTATTTGGCATGGTTTTCCCATTAATATTTCAAAGGGGGAGAATAGTGTTTTTGAGTGAGGTGTGGTTCTAATCTGGAATAGGACAGTAGGTAGGAAATCTATCCAGTTCTTAAAAGTACCCTGGGTTGCCTTTTTTAATTTGTCTTTTATGTTCCTATTCATTCTCTCTACCATTCCTGCACTCTGGGGGTGATAGGGGATGTGAAGTTTCCATTGAATTCCCAGTATTTTGGCCAACTCTTGTGTAGCAGCGGAGGTAAAGGCTGGGCCTTGGTCAGACCAGATTCTCTGAGGGATCCCAAACCTGGTGATCCAATGGTTAAGTATACCTCTGGCAGCTATCTTTGCGGTTTCCCCTGTGGTGGGAATTGCGTGGGCATATGGGTAAAGTCCACCTGGAGGTCCTGTAATGGGCCCAAAGGTGGAGGTAGAACCCCATGCAGGCCATATCTTTTTCCTTGTACATTGTTCTGGGCACATGTTAGGCAACTCTTGGTCAGTGTCTCAGTTTGTTTGTGGGAGTCTAGGGTACAAAATAGTTCCTCATAAAGTTTTAAAAGGGGTTTTGATCCTATGTGGCCAGGGCCATGAAGATATGACAAAAGAAGGGGGGCACTGGCTGTGGGAATGCCTATTACCCTCCCTTTTGTCCAAAGACCATTATGGTCTTTGGTCAATCCTTCTTTGGACCAATGTATTACATCCTTCTCAGTAGCAGAGGACTGCATTTGAGCGGCCACAGTGGGGAAGTCTGGGGAGTTGAAATCTTGTTGGAAGAACACAGAAGTGGGGGTTGGAGATACTTTGGCTTTAAGAGACACTTCTTTAGCTATTCTGTCTGCCAGAGCATTCCCTCTTGCTATGGTGCCTTTATCAGTGGTATGAGCCTTCACCTTGACAATGGATATTTTGCGGGGTAATTTGATTGCCTCTAGCAACGCTAGGACTTGCTCTTTGTTGGAGATATTTTTGTTATCTGCCGTTTTAAACCCTCTTTTCGCCCAGATGGCCCCAAAGTCGTGTACCACCCCGTATGCGTACTTGCTGTCTGTGTAAATGTTCACCTCTTTGTCCTTAAAGAGGGTACATGCCCGGGTCAAAGCTGTGAGCTCTGCAATTTGTGCAGATCCTCCTGGTAGGACATCAGCTTCCAGAACCACATCTGGTAGCTGCACAACAGAGTACCCTGTTAGAAAGGTATGATCAGTAGGTCTGGAGCAACTACCATCTACAAATACATCCTCTGCCTCTTTAAGTGGTACATCAGTGAGATCCCTTCTAGGTGAAGTGACTTGTTCCAGTTGAATGGTGCAATCATGGGGCACCTCTGGTTCATTTTGAGGAAGAATTTTGAGCAGGCAATGTAACATTCTTACAATGGGTGTTGTGTCAGGTGTGTATTTGATTTTAAGTCCTGCAGTGTTGAGAAGAAGAATCTCATACCCACTTGCCCTCTGGGTGGTCATATGTTGTGTATTAAGGTTTTGTAGAAGATGAGTGACTGTGTGGGTGGTGTGAAGTGTCATGGGGTGTCCTAACACTATTTTGCTGGCTTCCTGTACAACCATGGCACATGCAGCAATGTTTTGGAGACAAGCTGGCATGCCCTGTACCTGCACTGGTAACTTCTTGGAAATGTAAGCCACTGGCCTGTATCCGCTACCATGGCTCTGAGCCAGTACCGCTGCAAATGTTGGACCGGATACCACACAGTATAGATGTGTATCCTTTTTGTAATTCATCAGTCCCAGGGCTGGTGCCTCGGTCAAAGATTCCAACAGGGTCCTGAAGGCCTGCAACATTTCTTCCGTCCATTGTACCACCTTAGGGGCAGTCACTAGGGTGGACGGTCTGAGAATGGAGTCATAGTAGGAGCAGTCTGGAATCCACTGTCTACAGTACACAATAGATCCTAGGAAGGATAGCAAAGCACTTTTGTCCTTTGGGGGTGTGAGGGCAGTTAAGGCCTTTACTCTGTTTGGAGAAACATGCCGTTCCCCTTTCTGAAGGATACATCCCAGGTATTCGACCCGTGGGGATACCCATTGTACCTTTTTCCTGGAGGCCAAGTGTCCTTGCTCTGCAAGGTGATCCAGAAGACTAGTTGAGTCCTCCTCACATCCCTCCCTTGAAGTGCTGCACAGGAGTATGTCATCCACATACTGTATAAGGACAGAGCCCTGACTCGAAGACCAGTTCCTAACAGACTCGTTTAAAACCATGGAGAAAGCTGCAGGACTATCCACAAATCCCTGTGGGAGCCTAGTCCAGGTTAGTTGCCCTGGTTGCCCGTGGTGGCTCCAGGAAAATGCAAAGAGGGGCTGTGCCCCCTTCTCAATGGGAATGCTAAAGAATGCATTTGACAAATCAATGACTGTGTAGTACTCAGTGTCCGCAGGGATACTGGTAAAAATGAAAGAAATGTCAGATACCAGTGGTGGCAAGGGCTCTATCGCTTTGTTTAGGGCTCTGAGATCTTGTACTAGTCTCCATTCCCCACTAGCCTTCCTCACAGGGTAGATGGGGGTGTTCCATGGCTGTACAGGAAGCCAGCAAAATAGTGTTAGGACACCCCATGACACTTCACACCACCCACACAGTCACTCATCTTCTGCAAAACCTTAATACACAACATATGACCACCCAGAGGGCAAGTGGGTACTACATATATACTATATACACTCTCTATATACTCCATATATACTATATACACTCTCTATATACTCCATATATACTATATACACTCTCTATATACTCCATATATACCCCCCATATATACTATATACACTCTCTCTATACCCCCCATATATACTATATACACTCTCAATATACTCCATATATACCCCCATATATACTATATACACTCTATATATACCCCCCATATATACTATATACACTCTCTATATACTCCATATATACCCCCCATATATACTATATACACCCTCTATATACTCCATATATACCCCCCCATATATACAATATACACTCTCTATATACTCCATATATACTATATACACTCTCTATATACTCCATATATACCCCCCATATATACTATATACACTCTCTATATACTCCATATATACCCCCATATATACTATATACACTCTCTATATACTCCATATATACTATATACACTCTCTATATACTCCATATATACCCCCCATATATACTATATACACTCTCTATATACTCCATATATACCCCCATATATACTATATACACTCTCTATATACTCCATATATACCCCCCATATATACTATATACTCCATATATACCCCCCATATATACTATATACACTCTCTATATACTCCATATATACCCCCCATATATGCTATATACACTCTCTATATACTCCATATATACCCCCCATATATACTATATACACTCTCTATATACTCCATATATACTATATACACCCTCTATATACACTCTATATACTCCATATATACTATATACACTCTCTATATACTCCATATATACTATATACACTCTCTATATACTACATATATACTATATACACTCTCTATATACTCCATATATACTATATACACTCTCTATATACTCCATATATACCACATGAGCCCCTACTGTAGCCAGTCTGTGGGGGCAGAATTATTTTTGGTTGGGGATCAAATACTTATTTTACTCCATTTATAACATTTCTGGGCGGGGGTGGGGGAGGGGGTGCTCTGTGGTCTTATCACACTTCCTGTTCTTGGGTGACAACGTGCTCCTTCATACGGTGAGTGTTCTCACCCTTAGGCTCCTTTCACACTTATACGACTTCAGAGTCGCACGATTTTACCGCGATTTCGCGGCTGCGATTTTACCGCGATTTGCAGCGATTTTACCGCGATTTGGGAGCAGTACTACTTTGCCACGTTTTTGGCATTAACAAATGAAAACATACAGTAGTTGGTATGAATCATAAGGGGGAACTCCACGCCAAGTTTTAAATTAAAAAACTGGCGTAGGTTCCCCCCCAGGGGCATACCAGGCCCTTAGGTCTGGTATGGATTGTAAGGGGAACCCCCTACGCAGAAAAATCGGCGTGGGGGTCCCCCCAAAATCCATACCAGACCCTTATCCGAGCACGCAGCCCGGCCGGTCAGGAATGGGGGTGGGGACGAGCTAGCGCCCCCCCCCCCCCTGGACCGTACCAGGCCGCATGCCCTCAACATGGAGGGTGGGTGCTTTGGGGCATGGGGGGGCGCCCTGCGGCCCCAATCACCCAAAAGCACCTTGTCCCCATGTTGATGAGGACAAGGGCCTCTTCCCGACAACCCTGGCCGTTGGTTGTCGGGGTCTGCGGGCGGGGGGCTTATCGGAATCCGGGAGCCCCCTTTAATAAGGGAGCCCCCAGATCCCGGCCCCCCACCCTATGTGAATGAGTATGGGGTACATGGTACCCCTACCCATTCACCTAGGGAAAAAAGCGTCAATAAAAAACACAGTACACAGGTATTTTAAAATAATTTATTAGGCAGCTCCGGGATCTTCTTCCGACTTCGGGGGCCCTCTTCCGACTTCGGGGGTCTCTCCGGCGTCTTCTCCCGGTGTCCGCATCTTCTGCCGGCTCCACCGCTATCTTCTGGCGCTCTTTTGCCAGCGGTGGTCCGGACCTCTGGATCGTCTTCTTCCCTCTTCTCTTCCAGAGATGTTGACACGACGCTCTCTCCAGCCAGAATGGTCTCTGTGCGCTCCGCAACGGACTTATATAGGCGGCGACCCCGCCCCCTTATGCCGTCACAGTCCCTGGGCATGCTGGGACTGTGACGTTTTAGGAGGCGTGGTCACCGGGTGATGACCACGCCCCCTTATGACGGCACAGTCCCAGCATGCCCCGGGACAGTGACCTCATAAGGGGGCGGGGTCACCGCCTATATAAGTCCATTGCGGAGCGTTCAGAGACCATTCCAGCTGGAGAGAGCGTCGTGTCAACATCTCTGGAAGAAAAGAAGAAGGCAGAAGTCCGGACCACCGCTAGCAATTGAGCTGCAGAAGAAAGCGGAGGAGCCGGCAGAAGATCAGGACACCGGGAGGAGACGCCGGAGAGACCCCCGAAGTCGGAAGAGGACCCCCGAAGTCGGAAGAAGATCCCAGAGCTGCCTAATAAATTATTTTAAATACCTGTGTACTGTGCTTTTTATTGACGCTTTTTTCCCTAGGTGAATGGGTAGGGGTACCATGTACCCCATACTCATTCACATAGGGTGGGGGGGCCGGGATCTGGGGGCTCCCTTTTTAAAGGGGGCTCCCGGATTCCGATAAGCCCCCCGCCCGCAGACCCCGACAACCAACGGCCGGGGTTGTCGGGAAGAGGCCCTTGTCCTCATCAACATGGGGACAAGGTGCTTTGGGGTGGGGGGGCCGGCAGGGTGCCCCCCATGCCCTAAAGCACCCACCCCCCCATGTTGAGGGCATGCGGCCTGGTACGGTCCAGGAGGGGGGGGGGCGCTCGCTCGTCCCCACCCCCATTCCTGACCGGCCGGGCTGCATGCTCGGATAAGGGTCTGGTATGGATTTTGGGGGGTACCCCACGCCGATTTTTCGGCGTAGGGGGTTCCCCTTAGATCCATACCAGACCTAAGGGCCTGGTATGCCCCTGGGGGGGAACCCACGCCGCTTTTTTCATTTAAAACTTGGCGTGGAGTTCCCCCTCTGGATTCATACCAGACAGCTGTCAGCACTGCCTGTCGCTCATCGGGAAAGGAAAAAAAAGTTTTCCTTTCCCGATCAGCGAGCCAGGCTTGTGCTTACAAAGTCGTACTGAAGTCGTGTCTATATTATTCAGGCACGACTTGCATGCAACTTCAGGGTTTAACATTGAGGTCTATGGAGTACAACTCGCATAGAAGTTGGACCAAAGTAGTGCAGGGACTACTTTCAAGTCGGCACGACTTAAAGTCGTGCCAATATGAATGGTAGTCATTGAAAATCATGGAGAAAGACTTGTCATACGATTTTGCAGTACAAAATCGTGGGACAAGTCGTGTAAGTGTGAAAGGGGCCTAAGACAGAAAGGGGGTTACTGGCGGGATCACCAGATACACTTTAACATTCACATGTCTAATACTATAAATATGGTGGGTGAAGGGAAATGTCTTTGGCAGGCCGCTGGCTGTAGATCTTTTGGTCCCGCCATGATTTTGGTGTCTGATGGTGTCACCTTTGTGTGTCTTGTGGCAGAACAGTCCGCTGCACCAGGCCGTCATGTCTCAGTGTCACCAGAGGACGGCGGACCGATTGGTGGACGGGGCCCTGCTGAACGGGGGTCTCTACATCAAACTTGGGCAAGGTCTGTGCACGTTCAACCACCTACTGCCGCCAGAGTACATTACAACGCTGCGGGTGCTGGAGGACCAGGCGCTGCCACGGAGGGCCAATGAGGTGAGGACGAGGCGCTGTCTTTCGGCTCCAGGATGAGGTTAGTCTTTAGATTCTATTCTGTTAGGACTAGGACAGTCCCGGAACCCCTCAGAGCAGTGTGAAAGTCGAGGGGCCATGTTGGTGAAGTGGGAAACGAATGCTTTTAATATTTTATACCATTTGGTTCTGTAACATCCTCCCAAGTCTAAAACCAATTTATTTGCAATCAATAAGAAAAATGCCCTTTACATCAGTGGCTAGTAAGAAGAATGGTCTATATCCCCCTTACAGATCACTAAAAAGGTGTCAATTGATGGTGGTCCCGGGACTGTGCAGGTATCATTTTAGGGGAGGTCAATCAGCCACAGCCCTTCCTCCTCTGGGGGAACCCCGGATGACAATGGCGTATCTATGGGATATCCTTCATTCTGGGTGGGATATCCCAGTGATGGGGATGTTAATGGTCTTGTGGGTGGAGCTTGTAGACCAGAGGTGAGCTGTAGGTGGAGCTGGGAGACCAGAGGTGAGCTGTAGGTGGAGCTGGGAGACCAGCGGTGAGCTGTAGGTGGAGCTGGGAGACCAGAGGTGAGCTGTAGGTGGAGCGGGGAGACCAGAGGTGAGCTGTAGGTGGAGCTGGGAGACCAGAGGTGAGCTGTAGGTGGAGCTGGGAGACCAGAGGTGAGCTGTAGGTGGATCTGGGAGACCAGAGGTGAGCTGTAGGTGGAGCTGGGAGACCAGAGGTGATCTGTAGGTGGAGCTGGGAGACCAGAGATGAGCTGTAGGTGGGGCTGGGAGACCAGAGCTGAGCTGTAGGTGGGGCTGGGAGACCAGAGGTGAGCTGTAGGTGGAGCGGGGAGACCAGAGGTGAGCTGTAGGTGGGGCTGGGAGACCAGAGGTGAGCTGTAGGTGGAGCGGGGAGACCAGAGGTGAGCTGTAGGTGGGGCTGGGAGACCAGAGCTGAGCTGTAGGTGGGGCTGGGAGACCAGAGGTGAGCTGTAGGTGGAGCTGGGAGACCAGAGCTGAGCTGTAGGTGGGGCTGGGAGACCAGAGGTGAGCTGTAGGTGGGGCTGGGAGACCAGAGGTGATCTGTAGGTGGGGCTGGGAGACCAGAGGTGAGCTGTAGGTGGGGCTGGGAGACCAGAGGTGAGCTGTAGGTGGGGCTGGGAGACCAGAGGTGAGCTGTAGGTGGGGCTGGGAGACCAGAGGTGAGCTGTAGGTGGGGCTGGGAGACCAGAGGTGATCTGTAGGTGGGGCTGGGAGACCAGAGGTGAGCTGTAGGTGGGGCTGGGAGACCAGAGGTGAGCTGTAGGTGGGGCTGGGAGACCAGAGGTGAGCTGTAGGTGGGGCTGGGAGACCAGAGGTGAGCTGTAGGTGGGGCTGGGAGACCAGAGGTGAGCTGTAGGTGGGGCTGGGAGACCAGAGGTGAGCTGTAGGTGGGGCTGGGAGACCAGAGGTGAGCTGTAGGTGGGGCTGGGAGACCAGAGGTGAGCTGTAGGTGGAGCTGGGAGACCAGAGGTGAGCTGTAGGTGGAGCGGGGAGACCAGAGATGAGCTGTAGGTGGGGCTGGGAGACCAGAGCTGAGCTGTAGGTGGGGCTGGGAGACCAGAGGTGAGCTGTAGGTGGAGCGGGGAGACCAGAGGTGAGCTGTAGGTGGGGCTGGGAGACCAGAGGTGAGCTGTAGGTGGAGCGGGGAGACCAGAGGTGAGCTGTAGGTGGGGCTGGGAGACCAGAGGTGAGCTGTAGGTGGAGCTGGGAGACCAGAGGTGAGCTGTAGGTGGAGCTTGTAGACCAGAGGTGAGCTGTAGGTGGAGCTGGGAGACCAGAGATGAGCTGTAGGTGGGGCTGGGAGACCAGAGGTGAGCTGTAGGTGGAGCTGGGAGACCAGAGGTGAGCTGTAGGTGGAGCTTGTAGACCAGAGGTGAGCTGTAGGTGGAGCTGGGAGACCAGAGATGAGCTGTAGGTGGGGCTGGGAGACCAGAGGTGAGCTGTAGGTGGAGCTGGGAGACCAGAGCTGAGCTGTAGGTGGGGCTGGGAGACCAGAGGTGAGCTGTAGATGGGGCTGGGAGACCAGAGGTGATCTGTAGGTGGGGCTGGGAGACCAGAGGTGAGCTGTAGGTGGGGCTGGGAGACCAGAGGTGAGCTGTAGGTGGGGCTGGGAGACCAGAGGTGAGCTGTAGGTGGGGCTGGGAGACCAGAGGTGAGCTGTAGGTGGGGCTGGGAGACCAGAGGTGATCTGTAGGTGGGGCTGGGAGACCAGAGGTGAGCTGTAGGTGGGGCTGGGAGACCAGAGGTGAGCTGTAGGTGGGGCTGGGAGACCAGAGGTGAGCTGTAGGTGGGGCTGGGAGACCAGAGGTGAGCTGTAGGTGGGGCTGGGAGACCAGAGGTGATCTGTAGGTGGGGCTGGGAGACCAGAGGTGATCTGTAGGTGGGGCTGGGAGACCAGAGGTGAGCTGTAGGTGGGGCTGGGAGACCAGAGGTGAGCTGTAGGTGGGGCTGGGAGACCAGAGGTGAGCTGTAGGTGGAGCTGGGAGACCAGAGGTGAGCTGTAGGTGGAGCGGGGAGACCAGAGATGAGCTGTAGGTGGGGCTGGGAGACCAGAGGTGAGCTGTAGGTGGAGCTGGGAGACCAGAGGTGAGCTGTAGGTGGAGCTAGCAGACCAGAGATGAGCTGTAGGTGGGGCTGGGAGACCAGAGGTGAGCTGTAGGTGGGGCTGGGAGACCAGAGGTGAGCTGTAGGTGGAGCTGGGAGACCAGAGGTGAGCTGTAGGTGGAGCTGGGAGACCAGAGGTGAGCTGTAGGTGGGGCTGGGAGACCAGAGGTGATCTGTAGGTGGGGCTGGGAGACCAGAGGTGAGCTGTAGGTGGGGCTGGGAGACCAGAGGTGAGCTGTAGGTGGGGCTGGGAGACCAGAGGTGAGCTGTAGGTGGAGCGGGGAGACCAGAGGTGATCTGTAGGTGGGGCTGGGAGACCAGAGATGAGCTGTAGGTGGAGCGGGGAGACCAGAGGTGAGCTGTAGGTGGAGCTTGTAGACCAGAGGTGAGCTGTAGGTGGAGCTGGGAGACCAGAGGTGAGCTGTAGGTGGAGCTGGGAGACCAGAGGTGAGCTGTAGGTGGAGCTTGTAGACCAGAGGTGAGCTGTAGGTGGAGCTTGTAGACCAGAGGTGAGCTGTAGGTGGAGCTTGTAGACCAGAGGTGAGCTGTAGGTGGAGCTTGTAGACCAGAGGTGAGCTGTAGGTGGAGCTGGGAGACCAGAGGTGAGCTGTAGGTGGGGCTGGGAGACCAGAGGTGATCTGTAGGTGGGGCTGGGAGACCAGAGGTGATCTGTAGGTGGGGCTGGGAGACCAGAGGTGATCTGTAGGTGGGGCTGGGAGACCAGAGGTGAGCTGTAGGTGGAGCTGGGAGACCAGAGGTGAACTGTAGGTGGGGCTGGGAGACCAGAGGTGAGCTGTAGGTGGAGCTGGGAGACCAGAGGTGAACTGTAGGTGGGGCTGGGAGACCAGAGGTGAGCTGTAGGTGGGGCTGGGAGACCAGAGGTGAGCTGTAGGTGGGGCTGGGAGACCAGAGGTGAGCTGTAGGTAGGGCTGGGAGACCAGAGGTGAGCTGTAGGTGGAGCTGGGAGACCAGAGGTGATCTGTAGGTGGGGCTTGTAGACCAGAGGTGAGCTGTAGGTGGAGCTGTTAGAACACAAGAGGGCTGCTAACCTCTGGTCTGTGTCATTTGTATTGCCTGTGCCATCACTCTTGATCACCAATTCAGGCCTGTAGACTCCCAGCCAACCAATCAGAGTCTTTGGGTGTTGAGAGGGAGCTGTATCTGGTTGGTGACTGTGGTGTCGGGGGTCCCAGCACCTGAGCCACACGCTACTCCATGTCCACCTAGAAAGGCCTGGATGAGCTCCATGTTATTTTCTGGATGTCTGCGGCCCGGTGATTTTGGCAGAGTAGATGGGGATAGGCAGCCTACATTCAGATCTATCCAGCTCCGAGTTCTATCAGCGGTACAGCGGACCTCCTTCTGAGATGAATGGACCTTCTTTTACATTCCCATTGAATTGTAAGCAGGAGAAAGTTCTGACCACTCAGGGCCCTAACTCCGCATTCTCTGGCTCTGCCGCAGGTGAATGAGATCCTGCTGGAAGATTTTGGTGAATCCGCTGAGAAGCTCTTCCAAAAATTTGACCAACAGCCGATGGCGGCGGCAAGTCTAGCCCAGGTGCACCGCGCCACCTTACATGACGGGACAGAGGTGGCTGTGAAGGTGAGGCTACTTACCTACCCTACCAATTGGGTGATGGCTATAATATGTACATAAGGCCCTGTTTCCCCCTATTGGGTAAAGTTTATTGACCTCAGGGGGGCGTCCTTGTGACCCGGTGTCTGCCCTTTTCTCCAGGCCCAGTACATTGATCTCCGAGATCGCTTTGATGGGGATATTAAGACTCTGGAGTGGCTCCTCCGTCTCATTGAGTTCATGCACCCCAAGTTTGGGTTCAGTTGGGTTCTGAAGGTAAGTGTCCTATCTTCTCCTCCATATCCATCCACAATGTATCACCTTCTATACATCCCCCTTATCTGATCTCCTCCACAATGTATCACCTTCTATACATCCCCCTTATCTGATCTCCTCCACAATGTATCACCTTCTATACATCCCCCTTATCTGATCTCCTCCACAATGTATCACCTTCTATACATCCCCCTTATCTGATCTCCTCCACAATGTATCACCTTCTATACATCCTGTTCCTCATTCAGGACCTGAAGCACACATTGGCGCAGGAATTGGACTTTGAGAACGAGGGGCGAAACGCTGAGCGATGTGCAGAAGATCTTAGGAAGCTCCCGTATGTCCTCATCCCCAAAGTACATTGGAAGTACACAAGCAAGGTGAGGAACTTCACACCTCGGGAAGGAATTGGTCAGGGACTATATATGGAGATTCTATACAGCTGTGATATGTAGAAGAACCTCGCAGTACAGATGTGATACAGTGAGGAGGGAAAGTATTCAGACCCCCTTACATTTTTCACTCTTTGTTATATTGCAGCCATTTGCTAAAATCATTTAAGTTCATTTTTTCCTTATTAATATTGTACACACAGCACCCCATATTGTACACACAGCCCCCCATATTGTACACACAGCACCCCATATTGTACACACAGCACCCCATGGGGTGCTGTGTGTACAATATGGGGGGCTGTGTGTACAATATGGGGTGCTGTGTGTACAATATGGGGGGCTGTGTGTACAATATGGGGTGCTGTGTGTACAATATGGGGGGCTGTGTGTACAATATGGGGTGCTGTGTGTACAATATGGGGGGCTGTGTATACAATATGGGGCGCTGTGTGTACAATATGGGGGGCTGTGTGTACAATATGGGGTGCTGTGTGTACAATATGGGGTGCTGTGTGTACAATATGGGGGGCTGTGTGTACAATATGGGGGGCTGTGTATACAATATGGGGTGCTGTGTGTACAATATGGGGGGCTGTGTGTACAATATGGGGGGCTGTGTATACAATATGGGGCACTGTGTGTACAATATGGGGGGCTGTGTGTACAATATGGGGGGCTGTGTGTACAATACGGGGTGCTGTGTGTACAATACGGGGTGCTGTGTGTACAATATGGGGTGCTGTGTGTACAATATGGGGTGCTGTGTGTACAATATGGGGTGCTGTGTGTACAATATGGGGGGCTGTGTATACAATATGGGGTGCTGTGTGTACAATATGGGGGGCTGTGTGTACAATATGGGGGGCTGTGTATACAATATGGGGCACTGTGTGTACAATATGGGGGGCTGTGTGTACAATATGGGGGGCTGTGTGTACAATATGGGGTGCTGTGTGTACAATATGGGGTGCTGTGTGTACAATATGGGGTGCTCTGTGTACAATATGGGGTGCTGTGTGTACAATATGGGGTGCTGTGTGTATAATATGGGGTGCTATGTGTACAATATGGGGGGCTGTGTGTACAATATGGGGGTGCTGTGTGTACAATATGAGGGTGCTGTGTGTACAATATGGGGTGCTGTGTGTATAATATGGGGCGCTGTGTGTACAATATGGGGGTGCTGTGTGTACAATATGGGGTGCTATGTGTACAATATGGGGTGCTGTGTGTACAATATGGGGTGCTGTGTGTACAATATGGGGTGCTGTGTGTACAATATGGGGTGCTGTGTGTACAATATGGGGAGCAGTTTTGTAGGAATTATCTGCTCTGTGCTGGTAGGAGGAGCCTGTGTGCCATCTATAAATAACTCCTCCCCCTCTCTCCATAGCGGGTCCTGACGGCGGATTACTGCGAGGGATGTAAAGTCAGCAGTGTGGACGGGATCAGGAAGCAAGGCCTGGAGCTGAAAGATGTGAGTGTGACCCTCCGACTACTAATAACGTGTCTCCCCCATCTCAGAACACACCAGGCCGGCATTGTAGATGTGAGGAAAGGAGGTCTCCAATTCTCCAGCTGCGGAAAGGCTTCTCTGCTGTAAAAGCTGTGAAGAGGAGGAGTAGACTTCCCCAGGAGAAGGTTCTAGCAGATAAGACTGAATTGTGTTAAAGATTGGATCTTTGGATCTTTAACTGAAAGAGCACAATGTAAGGATGGACACACAAGTTACAATCTGATTGTATAATCTCCTCCGGAGTTCCCTCACACTGACCACAGATTGTACATTGTGTGTTCCAGTACTGCCAACCTCGGCCGGTAATTGTTACCATGTGTTATGTTTATGTGTGGATTGGTCCGATTCTCAGGCCTCTGGATTGGGAAGGACACGGATTGGTCCGTTTCTCGGGCCTGTGGATTGGGAGGGACACGGATTGGTCCAATTCTCAGGCCTGTGGATTGGGAAGGACACAAATTGGTTAGATTCTCAGGCCTGTGGATTGGGAAGGACACAAATTGGTTCGATTCTCAGGCCTCTGGATTGGGAAGGACAGGGATTGGTCCGATTCTCAGGCCTGTGGATTGGGAAGGACACGGATTGGTCTGTTTCTCGGGTCTGTGGATTGGGAAGGACACGGATTGGTCCAATTCTCAGGCTTGTGGATTGGGAAGGACAGGGATTGGTCCGATTCTCAGGCCTGTGGATTGGGAAGGACACAGATTGGTCGAATTCTCGGGCCTGTGGATTGGGAAGGACACGGATTGGTCCAATTCTCAGGTCTGTGGATTGGGAGGGACACGGATTGGTCCGATTCTCAGGTCTGTGGATTGGGAGGGACACGGATTGGTCGAATTCTCAGGCCTGTGGATTGGTCCAATTCTCAGGTCTGTGGATTGGGAAGGCCACGGATTGGTCCAATTCTCAGGCCTGTGGATTGGGAAGGACACAGATTGGTCCGTTTCTCAGGTCTGTGGATTGGGAAGGACACGGATTGGTCCGATTCTCAGGTCTGTGGATTGGGAGGGACACGGATTGGTCCAATTCTCAGGTCTGTGGATTGGGAGCGACACGGATTGGTCCGATTCTCAGGTCTGTGGATTGGGAAGGACACAGATTGGTCCGTTTCTCAGGTCTGTGGATTGGGAAGGACACGGATTGGTCCAATTCTCAGGTCTGTGGATTGGGAGGGACACGGATTGGTCCGATTCTCGGGTCTGTGGATTGGGAAGGACACGGATTGGTCCAATTCTCAGGCCTGTGGATTGGGAAGGACACGGATTGGTCCAATTCTCAGGTCTGTGGATTGGGAGGGACACGGATTGGTCCGATTCTCAGGCCTGTGGATTGGGAAGGACACGGATTGGTCCGTTTCTCAGGCCTGTGGATTGGGAGGGACACGGATTGGTCGAATTCTCAGGCCTGTGGATTGGGAAGGACACGGATTGGTCCGTTTCTCAGGCCTGAGTGTCGGCAATGTGGGAAGGTTTGGCTCACTGTCCTTCGCTGTGTCTTGCAGGTGGCGGAGAAGGTGATAAAGGTCTTTGCTGAGCAAATTTTCTTCACAGGATTCATCCACGCCGACCCCCACCCCGGAAACGGTAATAACACACTGTACACTGACAGGAGGGTCACAAGAGTCTGGTGTGAGATTTCCCATCTCTACTTTACATGCCAAAATATTGCCAAAAATGGGACCAGAGGCGGCACAGATATTCCTGCATGTGCCGGGCCAGAGCCGCATTCACAGAGATGATGGGAAGTGGCATCAGATAACGTGACCGCCGTGTCCTCCATATCATTTACAGTGACCCCCCCGGCAGATGGTGACCCCAACTGTCTTTTGTCTTTGCAGTCCTAGTGAATGTAGGGACGGATGGGAAGGCGCGGCTGGTTCTCCTGGACCACGGACTGTATGAGTTCCTGAGTCAGCGGTAAAGTGGTGTGCTTTTGTCACTTCCTGTGTGTCTGACATTGTGTACAGGGAGGTGCGTGTCACTTCCTGTGTTATATGCACAGTGTATAGCTTGTTATTAGTCACTTCCTGTGTGTAGTAAGGTACGTGTCAATTCCCGGGTGTGGTGGGGTACGTGTCACTTCCCGGGTGTGGTGGGGTACGTGTCACTTCCCGGGTGTGGTGGGGTACGTGTCACTTCCCGGGTGTGGTGGGGTGCATGTCACTTCCTGGGTGTGGTGGGGTACGTGTCACTTCCCGGGTGTGGTGGGGTACGTGCCACTTCCCGGGTGTGGTGGGGTACGTGTCACTTCCCGGGTGTGGTGGGGTACGTGTCACTTCCCGGGTGTGGTGGGGTACGTGTCACTTCCCGGGTGTGGTGGGGTGCATGTCACTTCCTGGGTGTGGTGGGGTACGTGTCACTTCCCGGGTGTGGTGGGGTACGTGCCACTTCCCGGGTGTGGTGGGGTACGTGTCACTTCCCGGGTGTGGTGGGGTACGTGTCACTTCCCGGGTGTGGTGGGGTACGTGTCACTTCCCGGGTGTGGTGGGGTACGTGTCACTTCCCGGGTGTGGTGGGGTGCGTGTCACTTCCCGGGTGTGGTGGGGTGCGTGTCACTTCCCGGGTGTGGTGGGGTGCGTGTCACTTCCCGGGTGTGGTGGGGTACGTGTCACTTCCCGGGTGTGGTGGGGTGCGTGTCACTTCCCGGGTGTGGTGGGGTACGTGTCACTTCCTGTGTCTGGTGGGGTACGTGTCACTTCCCGGGTGTAGTGGGGTGCGTGTCACTTCCCGGGTGTAGTGGGGTACGTGTCACTTCCCGGGTGTAGTGGGGTACGTGTCACTTCCTGTGTCTGGTGGGGTATGTGTCACTTCCTGGGTGTAGTGGGGTACGTGTCACTTCCTGTGTCTGGTGGGGTACGTGTCACTTCCCGGGTGTGGTGGGGTGCGTGTCACTTCCCGGGTGTGGTGGGGTACGTGTCACTTTCCGGGTGTGGTGGGGTACGTGTCACTTCCCGGGTGTGGTGGGGTGCGTGTCACTTCCCGGGTGTGGTGGGGTGCGTGTCACTTTCCGGGTGTGGTGGGGTGCGTGTCACTTCCCGGGTGTGGTGGGGTGCGTGTCACTTCCCGGGTGTGGTGGGGTGCGTGTCACTTTCCGGGTGTGGTGGGGTGCGTGTCACTTCCCGGGTGTGGTGGGGTGCGTGTCACTTCCCGGGTGTGGTGGGGTGCGTGTCACTTTCCGGGTGTGGTGGGGTACGTGTCACTTCCCGGGTGTGGTGGGGTACGTGTCACTTCCCGGGTGTGGTGGGGTACGTGTCACTTCCCGGGTGTGGTGGGGTACGTGTCACTTCCCGGGTGTGGTGGGGTACGTGTCACTTCCCGGGTGTGGTGGGGTACGTGTCACTTCCCGGGTGTGGTGGGGTACGTGTCACTTCCCGGGTGTGGTGGGGTGCGTGTCACTTCCTGGGTGTAGTGGGGTACGTGTCACTTCCTGTGTCTGGTGGGGTACGTGCCACTTCCTGGGTGTAGTGGGGTACGTGTCACTTCCTGTGTCTGGTGGGGTACGTGTCACTTCCTGTGTCTGGTGGGGTACGTGCCACTTCCTGGGTGTAGAGGGGTACGTGTCACTTCCTGTGTCTGGTGGGGTACGTGTCACTTCCTGTGTCTGGTGGGGTATGTGTTCCTATAAAAACAATCCAATGTTCCAGGCGTGGCCCTAATGGGAACTCGCTGTTGACTGTCCAACAGCCAATCAGATGCAGCCATCAATAAAGCACACATAGTGACTGAAATGTGTAGGAGAGATGAAGACGGCGCTATCCGGACCTCAGTGGGGATGTGGAGACTCCAGAACTTCAGTACCAATCCGATGGATGAGACTAAAACAGTATATTGAAAGGGGGGGGGGGGTAGCAATTCATCCAATGCCAGGCCGGTGTAGGTGGGTAGAGGTGGGTAGATGTCCGCTGGGTGGGGTCCCCACCTTTTCTTCAAGTCAAACCCGAACACTTTAGCGGCGCTCGGCAATCTTTTTTTCATAGTATAAACTATACATAGATTTTGCAATGAAATAACATTTCTAATCAGATGACATCAATCACAAGAGTCCCCCTTTACATCAGAGTCCACAGAGTCCCCCTTTACATCAGAGTCCACAGAGTCCCCCTTTACATCAGAGTCCACAGAGTCCCCCTTTACATCAGAGTCCACAGAGTCCCCCTTTACATCAGAGTCCACAGAGTCCCCCTTTACATCAGAGTCCACAGAGTCCCCCTTTACATCAGAGTCCACAGAGTCCCCCTTTACATCAGAGTCCACAGAGTCCCCCTTTACATCAGAGTCCACAGAGTCCCCCTTTACATCAGAGTCCACAGAGTCCCCCTCTACATCAGAGTCCACAGAGTCCCCCTCTACATCAGAGTCCCCCTCTACATCAGAGTCCCCCTCTACATCAGAGTCCACAGAGTCCCCCTCTACATCAGAGTCCGCCTTTTACATCAGAGTCCACAGAGTCCCCCTTTACATCGTAAGGGGGGACTCTGCAGACTCTGATGTGAGGAAGAACTCTGGGGACTCAAATCAGAGTTCCCAGAGCATCGCTTATGTTAAAGGGGGAACACTGAGAACTCTGATTTAAGGGGGTACACTGTGGCTTCTGGTGTAAAGGGGAACTCTGAGAACCCTGACTTACCTTAGTGTAGAGGCAGGAGAGAGAAGGGGAGAGACTTCAGTCACAGAGAGGGATGGATGGTGAGCTCACTCACCCCTTAGCAGTCAGTATCCAGATGTAGCTGAGGCTGCTGGAGTGTGGGCAGACCCAGAGGGGGAGGGGCGAGAGGAAGAGGAGCAGATCGCGCCCTCTCTCCTCTCCTGTCTGTGTAGGGGGAGGGGGGATTGTTAGTGTTGGCTTTGGGAAGTTTGAAAGCGAGTGTAACAGACACTCTCAGCTTAGACAACTGCAGCCAGAAACCCTGCTGGGAAGCCATAGTCTGAAACCCGGACACATGATTCCAAACCCAAACTGTCCGGGTGAATCCCAGACAGGTGGCAACCCTACTGCTGGGTCCGGTGGGGAGAAAGATGGAAGGAGTCTGCCATGAGGGAACAACCAGCCACTGGTGTGAATCCATGGACGCTCAGGAGCCAAGCCGGAGTCTGCAGCCGCTCCCGTGTGACGTCACCGCAACACCAAGGCGGAAGAGCCGGACCGAAGGGAACTGCCAATCAAACCAGCCTGGAAGGCAGAAGAAGCTCGTTTCCGTAAACTGTTTTAGTTTTATCCATCGGCTTGTTACTGAAGTTCTGGAGGCTTCACGTCCCCATTGAGGTCCGGATAGCACTGTCTTCATCTCTCCTACACATGTCACTTCCTGTGTGTTGTGTGTAGTGAGGTGCGTGTCACTTCCTGTGTGTAGTGAGGGGCGTGTCACTTCCTGTGTGTAGTGAGGTGCGTGTCACTTCCTGTGTGTAGTGAGGTGCGTGTCACTTCCTGTGTGTAGTGGGGTACATGTCACTTCCTGTGTGTTGTGTGTAGTGAGGTGCGTGTCACTTCCTGTGTGTAGTGAGGTGCGTGTCACTTCCTGTGTGTTGTGTGTAGTGGGGTACATGTCACTTCCTGTGTGTAGTGTGTAGTGAGGTGCGTGTCACTTCCTGTGTGTAGTGAGGTGCGTGTCACTTCCTGTGTGTTGTGTGTAGTGGGGTACATGTCACTTCCTGTGTGTTGTGTGTAGTGAGGTGCGTGTCACTTCCTGTGTGTAGTGAGGTGCGTGTCACTTCCTGTGTGTTGTGTGTAGTGAGGTGCGTGTCACTTCCTGTGTGTAGTGAGGTGCGTGTCACTTCCTGTGTGTAGTGAGGGGCGTGTCACTTCCTGTGTGTAGTGAGGGGCGTGTCACTTCCTGTGTGTAGTGAGGGGCGTGTCACTTCCTGTGTGTAGTGAGGGGCGTGTCACTTCCTGTGTGTAGTGAGGGGCGTGTCACTTCCTGTGTGTTGTGTGTAGTGAGGTGCGTGTCACTTCCTGTGTGTAGTAAGGGGCGTGTCACTTCCTGTGTGTAGTGAGGTGCGTGTCACTTCCTGTGTGTAGTGGGGTACATGTCACTTCCTCTGTGTAGTGTGTAGTGAGGTGCGTGTCACTTCCTGTGTCTTCTGCATAGTGTACAGTGTGGTGTTTTGTCACCTTTGTCAATCAGGGTGGGAATATCGTGGCTCGGTGTCTCCAGCTTCCATCGAGTGTATGATTAGATGACTTTTATGATGTACAGTGACCGGTACTCTTTGTTGCAGAGATCGAACATCGCTGTGTAAACTCTGGAGGTCGATTGTTCTGAGGAATCATCCGGCTATGGCGGAGCACTCAGCAGAGCTCGGGGTGAAAGGTTTGTGTCACTTTGCACTCCAGTGATTTTTGTGTCCACCCATGGGGCCCTTCCTTTTGTGTCCACCCATGGGGCCCTTCCTTTTGTGTCCACCCATGGGGCCCTTCCTTTTGTGTCCACCCATGGGGCCCTTTCTTTTGTGTCCACCCATGGGGCCCTTCCTTTTGTGTCCACCCATGGGGCCCTTCCTTTTTGTGTCCACCCATGGGGCCCTTCCTTTTTGTGTCCACCCATGGGGCCCTTCCTTTATGTCCACCCATGGGGCCCTTCCTTTTGTGTCCACCCATGGGGCCCTTCCTTTTGTGTCCACCCATGGGGCCCTTCCTTTTGTGTCCACCCATGGGGCCCTTCCTTTTGTGTCCACCCATGGGGCCCTTCCTTTTGTGTCCACCCATGGGGCCCTTCCTTTTGTGTCCACCCATGGGGCCCTTCCTTTTGTGTCCACCCATGGGGCCCTTCCTTTTGTGTCCACCCATGGGGCCCTTTCTTTTGTGTCCACCCATGGGGCCCTTCCTTTTGTATCCACCCATGGGGCCCTTCCTTTTGTGTCCACCCATGGGGCCCTTCCTTTGTGTCCACCCATGGGGCCCTTTCTTTTGTGTCCACCCATGGGGCCCTTCCTTTTGTGTCCACCCATGGGGCCCTTCCTTTTGTGTCCACCCATGGGGCCCTTCCTTTTGTGTCCACCCATGGGGCCCTTCCTTTTGTGTCCACCCATGGGGCCCTTCCTTTTGTGTCTACTGATACTAATGCCTCTCTCCAGATTACTTCCTGTTCTGTGAGATTCTGCTGCAGCGCCCCCTGTCCCTCACCGGAACGCTGAGCAACGCCCTGACACGGGAGGAGACTCAGTACATGCAGGACATGGCCCAAGAGCATTTTGATGACATCATGAGGGTCCTCCGAGCTTTGCCGCGCCCCATGCTGCTGGTATTTCGGAATCTTAATACAGTCCGGGCCCTAAATATTGGACTGGGGGCCCCAGCTGATCGATATCTACTCATGGCCCGCAGGTCAGTGTTCATTTGTGACTTAAAGTCTCCCACAATGCTCGGCTCAGACATTGTTCTCTCATTCATTTGGCTTAATGGTCTTCCCTCCCTTCTGCCTGTAGATTGTAAGCTCTTCTGGTCACAGTGCTTTGCTTGCTCCTATTCCAGTGGAGAAGTGTGTTCTGTTTTAGGGAGAGGAATTTGTACATTGGTGGTTTCTTTGATCCTCTCATTGTCTCTCGTTTTTCAGCGCGGTGCGAGCGTGGAGGCGTCTGGCAAAGCAGAATTCCTCGGGGATCACACGCTGGGTGTCCGTGATGTGGGAACATTTCAAGTTTGAGGCATCTCTCAGGTAAGCAGCTACAACTGGATCTAGCTGGAGTTGTCTACACCAGAGGTTCTCAACCCTGTCCTCAGGTACCCCCAACAGGCCATGTTTTGGGAATTTCTCTTAGATACCGGGCCAATGACTCTGATTTAAAGCACCTGTGCAAAATAAAGGAAAACCTGCAAACATGGCCTGTTGGGGGTACTTGAGGACAGGGTTGAGAACCGCTGGTCTACACAATGACCTTTCACCCCTTGGTAGAGTATGATGTACAATGAATGTGTTCTGACAGATCTCGCTTCTCTCGTTCTGCAGGTGGGACAGCTTCATGAAGCATTTCACCTTCTTCATCATCCGTCTTCTCATCCGCTTCAACTTCCTCGCTGAAAACGAGCAGATTCGGCTGTTCCTTCAGTCATAGACGGTGCTACAGGGACCTCCCACCACAGAATCGGCCACTGAACCTCCAGCCGGGAAGCTGGTTTGGCTCAGAGGCTGGATCCACATTTGCCAAAGCTGCCACCAATGCCAATTAAACCTGTTTGTCAATGTCTTTCGAGACGCGGGACAAAGCCAAAATCAGAACTTCCAGAACCTCATCAGAGGACAATGTGTACATAGAGGACATTAGAACAAAGGGCAAATGATGGACCTTAATTTGTAATGGCTTGTAGCTCCAGCTGGGTGCAGACATTGGAAGAATGGGATGCTGGGAGCACCTTTTTATTACGGAACAGGGATGGGGGGTAAAGTGACACATGAACATCTGGTCCTATGAGAGCTTTTCAGGCCTGCAGATCCGTCCAATAATAGGAGAGCTACATGTGAAGAGTTCCTTGTTGAGTTTTATGCAGAAATGACCAGAGACACCGACTTAGTCAGGCACCGTAGGGCTCATTCTGGCATGGCGGGGGTTGTTTCCTCTGACTCAGGTATTGCAGGGCTTGTTCCTTCTGGCTCAGTTAGGTACAATGGAGCTTGTTCTCTCTGGCCCAGTTGGGCACCCCAGGGTTCTTTCTCTTCAGCTCAGTCAGGCATGACAGCATTTGTTTTCTCCAGCCTGGCATGGTGGCGCTTGTTCTCTCTGACCTAGCTGGGCACCCTAAGGGCTCCTTCTTTCCAGCTCATTAAAGCATGGTGGAGACTGTTCTCTCTGGCCTAATTGGGCACCCCAGGGCTCATTCTCTCAGGCCCAATTGGGCACCCAGGGCTCATTCTCTCTCTGGCTCAATTGGGCACCCCCAGGGCTCATTCTCTCTCTGGCCCAGTTGGGCACCGCAGGGCTCATACTCTCTCTGGCCCAGTTGGGCACCCCAGGGCTCATTCTCTCTCTGGCCCAGTTGGGCACCCCAGGGCTCATTCTCTCTCTGGCCCAGTTGGGCACCCCAGGGCTCATTCTCTCTCTGGCCCAGTTGGGCACCCCAGGGCTCATTCTCTCTCTGGCCCAGTTGGGCACCCCAGGGCTCATTTTCTCTCTGGCCCAGTTGGGCACCCCAGGGCTCATTCTCTCTCTGGCCCAGTTGGGCACCCCAGGGCTCATTCTCTCTCTGGCCCAGTTGGTCACCCCAGGGCTCATTCTCTCTCTGGCCCAGTTGGGCACCCCAGGGCTCATACTCTCTCTGGCCCAGTTGGGCACCCCAGGGCTCATACTCTCTCTGGCCCAGTTGGGCACCCCAGGGCTCATTCTTTCTATGGCCCAGTTGGGCACCCCAGGGCTCATTCTCTCTCTGGCCCAGTTGGGCACCCCAGGGCTCATTCTCTCTCTGGCCCAGTTGGGCACCCAAGGGCTCATTCTCTCTCTGGCCCAGTTGGGCACCCCAGGGCTCATTCTCTCTCTGGCCCAGTTGGGCACCCCAGGGCTCATTCTCTCTCTGGCCCAGTTGGGCACCCCAGGGCTCATTCTCTCTCTGGCCCAGTTGGGCACCCCAGGGCTCAGTCTCTCTCTGGCCCAGTTGGGCACCCCAGGGCTCATTCTCTCTTTGGCCCAGTTGGGCACCCCAGGGCTCATTCTCTCTCTGGCGCAGTTGGGCACCCCAGGGCTCATTCTCGCTCTGGCCCAGTTGGGCACCCCAGGGCTCATTCTCTCTCTGGCCCAGTTGGGCACCCCAGGGCTCATTCAGTAGTCTCAATGGCTAACTACATATAGGAGGGTTCATTCACAACCAAGAAGCGGGCAACTCTGTGAAAGCTTTGTTGCAAAAATCTTTATTGGCTACATTTCAGCGTATACAGTGTCTAAAAGCTGACGCGTTTTGTCCAGAATGGCTATGAGGAAGGCCGTTTTTACAACAAAGAGTTCACGGAGCTGCCCGCTTTTAGACTGTGAATGTGCTATATTGGAGATGGAACTTCCCAGCCTGAGCACGGGGCTCCTCCAGCCAGACGTTTGAATGAAGCAGTCGAGCCTGGGTATGCTATCTACACATATCGCAAGGTTACCTCCCTGATTTTTTTTTTTTTTTTGATTTTTTTTTTTTTTTTGATTTTTTTTTAATAGCATTGGTATGCATGGTTGCCCATGTGTGAGCAGCAGCAGCTTCCAAAGCAATTTATTTTATTATTGGTGTGGTTTTGATATTTTTTTTTTTTACTTTTGATAAATGCATTATTAGTCAAACTACCTGGGCCTGATAAGTAACCTCTTTTTGATGGGTTCTTCTTAGCCTTGTTTGTGATATGCCTTTTTGTTACAAGGACTGTACCTATAGAACTTGGAGAGTTGGTAGACACACGCTTTTGGTAAGGACTGGGAATCGTTATCCCTTTACCTCTCCGGGGCCCCTCGTTGTCTCTCGTTTTCAGTGCATTTTTTTTTTTCTAAGTTTTTGTGTTCTAGTGGGATGGAGCTTTTATAGTGTACCTACGCCCAAAACTCTTTTGAAATTATATTGCTTCCTATTCCTGTTGGGGTGAGTCACCTCTATATGTACCCTGGTGACCCCAAGATAGAAAGTGAATCAAAAAAAAAAATCTCCAATGTTGAGGGCAAAGCCTGGAGGAGAAACCCGGCGTTGAGGGCAAAGCCTAGAGGAGAAACCCAACATTGAGGATGCTTGTTCTGATGACAATTGACCACGAGGAGGACTCCCTCACTTTGAATAGATTCCATCTCACTTCCTGTTGTGTCTACAGGCAAGGAAGTAAAACAGTCTCTCCCCCAAATAAACAGGGACTTTAATCCTAAATTCCTAAATAAAATTGGGGATGTAGATACACTTTAAGGTGGACTTTCCATAGTAAAAAGACATCCCCCCCCCCCCATTCCTATGCCCTGCCCAACCCTAAGGCATTATTCACCCCAAAAAATAAACCTTGGACTTTTCTGGGAGCCACTGGTAACTTCATTACGGCCACCGGCACAGCTGGGAGCTCAAATTCCTGCAATGTGGATTTCAAGAGCAGAGATTTGGATTCACATGCGCCTCCCCCCAAAATGTCTGAGGCTAGGGCAATTATTTTTGGGGTGAATGAGTTATTTACAAATTCTTACAGCAAGTCGGCATGAAGTCTTTTTTTTTTTTTTCTCTTTTCTTTAATGAAGAGTCCATGGGTCATGGCCTGGAAAAGATGCCATATAGGAGAAGCAGAGAAGACACTATGGCTGCCCATGCATGCATAGGCTCTTTTGTTCAGTCCATGGGATGAATGAGAGAAATGTAATAGATTCCTCCATCCAGATGAAGGAACCACCATTACCTACTGTATCCAAGCAGCTGCAACACCCATGGCTGCCTAAATAATGATGGCGCTGCTGATCAGTGACGGTATCTGGTTGGATGTTGAGATGCTCTTGCTGAAGCTTGGTCTGGTTCTAGTGGGTAATCTTCCATTTTCTTCTCTGAGCCAGTTACCTGTTCTTCTTACTTCTGAAGGATTTCTGTGATCTTCATCCTTGGTGGATGACAAGTCGGGGGGGACCTCCTTACCGCTCACACACTACAGCAGGGCTTTCAAAATGGTGGCCATCCAGCTACAAGTCCCATCATGCCTGGGGGAGTCATGCTTGCAATGCCTCATGGGACATGTATTTTCCCAACAGCTGAGGGGCCGCCGCCAGTTTGAGACCCCCTGCTCTACAGATATGACATTACTATGTGATCCTGAGGACCAGTGTCAGGCTGTGAATAAACAACACAATGCAATGCTTGGAGAGGGTGGTCCTCCTTCACACACCCCACCACTATATTCTGTATGGTGGGAGGCCACAGGGTTCAGGGGCTGTGCCTGCTGCAGAGTAAAAGCTGGACATACACTGTGCAATTTTCTGTAGATTTTTATCAAAACTATATTATAAGACAAAAGATTGGAATAAACGATACTTTTGGCTTTGTATCCAGGCAGGCCTTCTTCCGACGTAGTTGATGGTAAATCTAATGGATATTAAACAGGGCGTGGTCACCTTAAGACCGGGGTGTTCAACCTTTTGAAGAGCGAGGGCCACTTAAGTGATTTGGTAACCGGTCACAAGAACTGTGGGGGGTTTTTATGCTCCCCCCCAAACCGCAATCGTCAATAAGCTCCGTATAAGGACATTTTTACACTGAAGTGCTGCCCCGAGCCGTAGACTTCTGTTATATCTTACAGATGTGGTTCACTTTATGAAAGTGCAGCAAACCCGCAGGATATAACAGACGTCTACGGCTCGGGGCAGGTAACCCGCAGGAGCGCCGCGCAGAACTGATAATTGATATAATGCCCATTGCTAAACTGTCAATCACATATATACACTGACCTTTAATTTGGTCACTTCTGATCTGCAAGTAGTGCGCCTCTGCAAACCTGCATATATATATATATACATACATACACAATGATCTGGCTCTCTGCGCCGCCGCCCCCCCCCCCCCCCCCCCCCGCATCACACTGCTGCCTTATACACACACACACACAATGATCTGGCTCTCGCGTCCCAATCGCACTGCTGTGGCTCTCTGCCCCCCCTCGGTCACACAATGATCCAGCTCTCTACCCCCCAGGTCACACGGCTGCCTTATACACACACAATGCTCCGGCTCTTCCGCCGCCCCCCCCCCCCAATCACACTGCGGCAGCTCTCTGCCCCCCTCCCCCTGCCTCACACAATGATCCGGCTCTTCCGCCCCCCCCCCCATCACACTGCGGCAGCTCTCTGCCCCCCTCCCCCTGCCTCACACAATGATCCGGCTCGCTACCCTCCCCCCAGGTCACACTGCGGCAGCTCTCTGCCCCCTCCCCCTGCCTCACACAATGATCCGGCTCGCTACCCTCCCCCAGGTCACACTGCTGCAGCTCTCTGCCCCCCTCCCCCTGGGTCACACCATGATCCAGCTCCCTGCCCCCCCCCCCCCCCTTCACACTGCTACCGCTCCCCCCCGTTCACACTGCTGACACACAATCATTAGATCTCCTCTCCTTATCCAGCCATGTGCTTGTGCTCCCTCCCACGGTCTGTGATCAGCACTGCCAGCGTAAGTCCTCTCACCTCCCCTGTTCTGCACTACTCCCGGCACCTCCCTCTGAGTTCACAGCAGCTGGAACTAGAGGAGGCATCAGGTATCAATGAGTGCTGACTGTGAGAACAACATTGGGCAGTATAAATCCACAACAGTGTTGATTTGTGGCAGAACCACTGGTTGGCAACAGCTGCTATAGAGGAAGCATCAGCTTATGCGGCTCCTGCTCCACCCACAGCCACTAGTTTCCTTTACCGCCGTCTCCATCCACAACACTGATTTCTCTGGGATGGCAGGTCAGAAAGCTGTGATCTGGGCTTGCCGACCCCCACATTCCAGAGCCGGGCCACCGATGCCTTAAGATGTGCAGATGATCTAAAGCAGAAGAAACATCTACATGACTTTACACTGAACACTTGGAGGTTGGGCATTCAGGTGATTTTTTTTTTTTTTTGGGGGGGGGGGGGGGGGGCAGAGGATGGTGACCCATGGATGATGCCTGAACTAGAACGGAGTAATCCTTTTAGAGGGAAAATCAGAAGAGGGCATTGTCAAGGGGAGGCCTTCGATCTCTGAGAGGTAATAAAATACCTGGAAGGGTACATTGATGGCATATTGGTGGGTTGTCCTACAGCCTGGGGCTAGCATCTACTATAGTAATTGTAGCCAGGTCCACTTGTGTGTTATAGTCAAATGGTGACTATGACCCTAAGAACACAATCCCTACAGTCGCACACCCCATCCCTACAGTCGCACACCCCATCCCTACAGTCGCACACCCCATCCCTACAGTCGCACACCCCATCCCTACAGTCACACGGAGGTGGAAACATGATGATTTGGGGCGGTTTCTCTGATAAAGATTCAGGCCGACTTTTCCACATTGAGGGGCCAATGGGCGGGGCCATGTATTGTAAGATCTGGAGGAGAACCTTCTTCCCTCATCCAGAACACTGAAGATGGGTCATGGATGGGTCTTCCAGCATGACAATGACCCAAAACATATCACCAAGGCAACAAAGGAGGGGCTCAAGAAGAAGCACATGAAGGTCATGGAGTGGCCTATCCAGTCTCCAGACCTTAATCCTATAGAAAATGTATGGAGGAGCCGAAACTTCGAGTTCCCAAGAGACAGCCAAGAAACCTTAAGGATTTAGAGAAGATCTGTAAAGAAGACAAAATCCCTCCTGAGATGTGTGCAAACCTGATCACCACCTACAAGAAATGTCTGACCTCTGTGGAGAAACCCTTGTTGGCGATCACCAACTACTAAGTCATGTTTTGCTTGGGGATCAAATACTTATTTTACTCGCTGAACTGCAACTCCATTTATAACATTTGTATTGTGTGATTTTTCTGGATTTTTGGTTGATATTCTGTCTCTATCATATAAAATACACCTATGATAAAAATTATAGATCCTTCATTTCTATGTAAGGGGGGGGAAAAAAAAAAAAAAAAAACGTACACAATCTGCAGGGGAGACGATCATTATTTTCCCACAGAGAACTCATCTCCCCCCCATATACACACACCACAGAGGACTCGTCTCCCTGAAGAACATTCCAGAAATAAATCAGACTTCATATGAAATAACTTCTTATATATTTACAAGAACAAAAACATCTAAAAATGACGGTTGGCAGTTGTAGCTCCATGTTGGGTGTCGGCGCTCCTCCTGTACTTTCCTCTGGCAGGAACCAATAAAGCACATCGTTGTGTGAAAAATGTGATATTCATATAAAAACCCACAAAATATACAAAGACACGTCCAGTCCAAACAAAAACCACGGGGCTCAGAAATGAGCCGTCACCCGATCAATTTCCAGCAAATCTTCTATAATCTGAGGAGAGAACAGATGATGGATGTGAGAGACCCGCAGCATGGAGGGGGTAAGAACAGCCAACAGGGGGCGCACCAATACAGCCTACACACCTCCCCCACCCCTTCTATAGACCAATGAGGACACCCAGCAAGGGGCGCACCAATACAGCCTACACACCTCCCCCACCCCTTCTATAGACCAGACCAATGAGGACACCCAGCAAGGGGCGCACCAATACAGCCTACAGACCTCCCCCACCCCTTCTATAGACCAAGGACACCCAGCAGGGGGCGCACCAATACAGCCTACAGACCCCCCCCCCCCCACCCCTTCTATAGACCAATGAGGACACCCAGCAGGGGGCGCACCAATACAGCCTACAGACCTCCCCCACCCCTTCTATAGACCAATGAGGACACCCAGCAAGGGGCACACCAATACAGCCTACACACCTCCCCCACCCCTTCTATAGACCAATGAGGACACCCAGCAAGGGGCACACCAATACAGCCTACACACCTCCCCCCACCCCTTCTATAGACCAATGAGGACACCCAGCAGGGGGCGCACCAATACAGCCTACAGACCTCCCCCACCCCTTCTATAGACCAATGAGGACACCCAGCAGGGGGCGCACCAATACAGCCTACAGACCTCCCCCACCCCTTCTATAGACCAATGAGGACACCCAGCAGGGGGCGCACCAATACAGCCTACAGACCTCCCCCACCCCTTCTATAGACCAAGGACACCCAGCAGGGGGCGCACCAATACAGCCTATAGACCTCCCCCACCCCTTCTATAGACCAATGAGGACACCCAGCTGGGGGCGCACCAATACAGCCTACAGACCTCCCTTCTATAGACCAATGAGGACACCCAGGCCGGGGGCACACCAATACAGCCTACACATCTCCCCCACCCTTTCTATAGACCAATGAGGACACCCATATCCTTTCCATAGATAGAACAGTGAGCACATCTTGCAGGGGGCGCACCAATACAGTCTAGAAACCCTCCCTTTTCATACACAGACTAATAAAGGACACCCTGTAGAGGGAGTACTAATGCAGTTTATACACCCAGACCATTGAGAACACTCTACAAGGAGTGCATTGAGAACCTACAGATCTCTTTACTCCCCTTCATAGATAAACTAATGAGACACCCTACAGGGGAAGACTAATGCAGCCGATCTCCCTCCCCCAACACACTGTTACTGGAAGATTAGAATGGTGAGGAGACCTTACAGAGAGGGCACTAATATAGCCTACAGACCACCTGTGTGCCCCCTTCTGTCTATTTTATAGCTAAAGGAGGACAATCTACAGGGGGCTCACTAATAAATCCCACACACCCCACCCCCTTCCATTGATAGGCTAGTGCGGGGGGGGGGGGGGGTGCCTGCAGACCCCCCACCCATCCCCCCTTCTGTAGATTACACAAACAGGGAGCCAATGAAAACATTTCAATGTGAGATGAAATCCTGGAAATAACATTCTGCTCTTACTATTTCTGGGGTGGTCCCGATCTTCTTGGCGAGCTCGGTGCGTTCCATGCTGCTCAGATACATGAAGCGGTTTAGCAGTTCGCCATCCAAAACGTTCTTCACGGCGTTCTGAAGGGTGCGGCGGCCATTGTGCAACATCCTGAGGTGGAAAAATAAATAAAAAATTTGCAGATTTTATAGAGATTAACAATAATAATAAACATTCAAGAGAAGAAGGGAAATGGAAAGCCTGTTTCGGTGCAACCCCTCCTCTACACACGAAGATTTAGCTTTGTAGACAAGCAGTACCAAAAGGAAAAAAATGGGGGTGGGGGCAGGGTCCCTCAATGGATTACAAGAAATTGATTTTCGTGTTCATCTGTGAGAAGGTCAGCTGTTTCCTTCAATGAATAGGGAATTCTTTTTCTTTCCTTTACTTCTTCCCTCTTTCTTTCCTTTTCCTTCTTCTTTTCCTGCTCCCTCTTCACCCCTTCCTCCTTTTCCTTATTTCCTTCCCTTCTTCCTTCTCATCCATGGAGGGACACAGGAATTCAGAAACAGCTGGGATATCCAAAAGCAGTGCAACTGATGGCCGGTCAACAGCCACTGACAGACCCATAAGATGGGACTGGGAACTTCCTGCAACGCCAAAAGTACCTGAAGGACCAACACCGGAATCTGAATCACATAAGGTAAAGCAAGACAAGGAGAAGCTGCCAGCGAGCAGAGAAGGCCACAGAGAGTCAAACTGATGCTCAAGATCACACAAACCAGTGGAGCCTCATAACTACCTGATAAACAGAGAAAGAACCACAACGTGATGTGGTCAACAGAAAAAAAAAAAAAAAAAAAAAAACAACAAACACTGGCACAAACCCCCCCCCCCCAGAGGGAACCTTGGACACAAAACAGGTCCACGAGAAAAGATCAGCCAGTCTACACACGAAGGCCCAAGCCTTACATTCCCATTCCTTAGGAGAATATTCTTCGATACGGTTGAGGTTGCCCAGCAATCTCGCAAAACAAAATATTCAAAGAAAGTGAGAATCTTCACAGCAAGACATCCAAAAAATAAAGCCAAATGACCCCCCAAGACTCAGAGAACTGAAGGGTACAAAATTTGTATGAATGAAGAGGGGGGTATGGTGCATGAGAGGTCCCCCTATAAGGTGAAAGAGAAATGAAAGGTGTACAGCTACCCCACAAGAGGGTGAACAAAAATCATCCTCTGACACCCGGAGATTTTCCTGGGGCCTGACAGGAAAGCTGCAGGACCTGCCTAACATTGAATCAAGAACATGGTTCTAAGGATCTTCGGACATGCCCAGGTCCAGTGAAGCTTCAAACTGCTAAGAACATTTGTCTGATTAAGGTCAAACCCAAGGAAGGCATCTGGAGAAACTTCAAAAGGCTGCAGAATCAGCCACAGAAGGTGATCAGGGCCTAGGAAGGCCCCTGGACATGCTCTATCCCAAATGGTGTACACCTTTAGGAGGAGCCCAGCATGTCCCACCTGGTGACAATGTAGGGGTCCACAGAACCCTCCAGCGATCTTCAACTTATGCAAGAGGTTAGGAGCACTCAGGTGTGCAAACCCCTCCCTTTGATGCAGAGACCATTGGCTAAGGAAACCCAGATGCCAATGCATGGTCTCTACAGTACAACACCTCGTCCAGTGTAGGGGCCAGACCATATGTACGGTTACAGGGAGGACACCCATAACTTCCTATGTGTGCAATACCTGGGTGATGTTCAACATGGGAAGTCAACTCACCATAGGATCCCCCAATGAAGAGTGAACTGTTTAGGGAAACCCAACTGAAGTCCTGGGTACGGAGACACCCAAGCAAGAGAGTTTTCCCTGGAGGAAAGAGTCCCCCCTAAGAGACAGGTCATACCTGTTTCAACAAGGTCCACCTAAAGATCTTGCCCAGAGCCTAGACACCCAGCAATGGTGGGGGGGGGGGGTTTAAGGAGCAATGAGAGAGTCATAAAGAGAGGGGGGAGACAAGCTACTCAAGTACCCATCAGGAAGCACAAATAGCCCCCACGTTTCTTGTAGAAGGCTTTTCAGAGGGGTTAGCTGATCTCTAGCTTCAAGCCCTTTAGGCTTGAGTGGGAGTAAGGTGAAGGCCTACGGTTACCTGCTGCCCAAGTGGATGAAAGGGAAGGATGGGATTTCTCTGACCCCTGCATAGACCTCCATTGTTAAAGCAAGAGCACACTCTGGCCACCCATGGCATTGCTAATCATGGTCCTAAAAGCAGGGCCTAAGAGAGCATACCTCACTTTAAGGCTAATCAAGTCCGACTCTTAAGATGCAGCATCCCAACCACACTGCCAGGGTGCTATGCCAATCTGTGTATACAATCAGTCACACAAAGAGCTCAGGAGGGTCAGAGACAGACTAAGTGGAATCCAGCAGAGTACCTCCTTATCGGAGCACAATAAGGAAGTACCGAGTGGACATGGTGAAAGATTCGGCCTCAAAGGAGCGGAGAAGAACTCAGATGATGACAATCTTGTAACAAAAATGGGTCCCTACAGTTTCTTGTGGTAGTGGGACCGACTTTCCCCAGCATCAGCAATGCAACTTGGCCTAGTATGAGGCAAGCTCTCAGGTACTCACAAACTGGGCCGTTGGTGCTGATGAGCAGTTTAGGTGGCCGGAGGTGACTAAGCCACTGTAGGCAGGCACTGGAAACAAGCCAGGAGATTCACAAGCAGCAGTGATATGGTGCTCCTACAGGCTGAATGGAGAGGGAAAAAAGACTGGACTAGGTATGGACATCCCTCCACCCCCAGAGGATGCCAGCCCTCAGCCTGGGAAATTAGAAATGGTGCCCAGGGATAAAAACTGCGAGGTAGCACCTGGTGCTTTATCTAGAAGGGCCTTACTCACAAAGGGAGTCTTCAGAGGATCACACCTGAGGCTGTGCCATGGCTCTGGACTTAGAAAGAGATCCACTGCCAACTAACCATTACAGGTCACATTTAAAGCGAGCCGCACATGTCCAGTTCAGAGGAGTCCAGTTACAGCCTTCAAAGCGAGGCTAAGGAAACGCCAATTGGAGACCTGCTATAGAGAGATAGATAGACTGGTTCCTCACTGACATGGCTGCTTGAACATTAATTGAAGTCAGAGGAGAAGATTCCATGAAAAAAAAAAAAAAAGCAGCTACATAGAAAGAAAAAAATGCCCAACCTAGGACAAGCAAATAAAAAAACGAAGGCATTCTGGGTAGAGGAGGGGCTATATGGGGGCGGAACTACACATTTTGTTATCCCAACCTCTTGTAGGTGACCATTTCAGAATTCCTGTGTCCCTCGATGGACAAGGAATAAATACAACTTCCTCTCCGCCTCCTACACCACAGCTCCATCATCTTCCTCTCCGCCTCCTACACCCACAGCTCCATCATCTTCCTCTCCGCCTCCTACACCCACAGCTCCATCATCTTCCTCTCCGCCTCCTACACCCACAGCTCCATCATCTTCCTCTCCGCCTCCTACACCCACAGCTCCATCATCTTCCTCTCCGCCTCCTACACCCACAGCTCCATCATCTTCCTCTCCGCCTCCTACACCCACAGCTCCATCATCTTCCTCTCCGCCTCCTACACCCACAGCTCCATCATCTTCCTCTCCGCCTCCTACACCCACAGCTCCATCATCTTCCTCTCCGCCTCCTACACCCACAGCTCCATCATCTTCCTCTCCGCCTCCTACACCCACAGCTCCATCTTCATGATCATCTTCCTCTTTGCCTCCGATACCCGGGCTCCACAATCAGCTCCCCCTCTGCCTCCTATACCCCGGGCTCCACAATCAGCTCCCCCTCTGCCTCCTATACCCCGGGCTCCACAATCAGCTCCCCTCTGCCTCCTATACCCCGGGCTCCACAATCAGCTCCCCCTCTGCCTCCTATACCCCGGGCTCCACAATCAGCTCCCCCTCTGCCTCCTATACCCTGGGCTCCACAATCAGCTCCCCCTCTGCCTCCTATACCCCGGGCTCCACAATCAGCTCCCCCTCTGCCTCCTATACCCCGGGCTCCACAATCAGCTCCCCCTCTGCCTCCTATACCCCGGGCTCCACAATCAGCTCCCCCTCTGCCTCCTATACCCCGGGCTCCACAATCAGCTCCCCCTCTGCCTCCTATACCCCGGGCTCCACAATCAGCTCCCCCTCTGCCTCCTATACCCCGGGCTCCACAATCAGCTCCCCCTCTGCCTCCTATACCCCGGCTCCACAATCAGCTCCCCCTCTGCCTCCTATACCCCGGGCTCCACAATCAGCTCCCCCTCTGCCTCCTATACCCCGGGCTCCACAATCAGCTCCCCCTCTGCCTCCTATACCCCGGGCTCCACAATCAGCTCCCCCTCTGCCTCCTATACCCCGGGCTCCACAATCAGCTCCCCCTCTGCCTCCTATACCCCGGGCTCCACATTCAGCTCCCCCTCTGGCTCCTATACCCCGGGCTCCACAATCAGCTCCCCCTCTGCCTCCTATACCCCGGGCTCCACAATCAGCTCCCCCTCTGCCTCCTATACCCCGGCTCCACAATCAGCTCCCCTCTGCCTCCTATACCCCGGGCTCCACAATCAGCTCTCCCTCTGCCTCCTATACCCCGGGCTCCACAATCAGCTCCCCCCGTCTCCTATACCCCGGGCTCCACAATCAGCTCCCCCTCTGCCTCCTATACCCCGGGCTCCACAATCAGCTCCCCCTCTGCCTCCTATACCCCGGGCTCCACAATCAGCTCCCCCTCTGCCTCCTATACCCCGGGCTCCACAATCAGCTCCCCCTCTGCCTCCTATACCCCGGGCTCCACAATCAGCTCCCCCTCTGCCTCCTATACCCCGGGCTCCACAATCAGCTCCCCCTCTGCCTCCTATACCCCGGGCTCCACAATCAGCTCTCCCTCTGCCTCCTATACCCCGGGCTCCACAATCAGCTCCCCCTCTGCCTCCTATACCCCGGGCTCCACAATCAGCTCCCCCCGTCTCCTATACCCCGGGCTCCACAATCAGCTCCCCCTCTGCCTCCTATACCCCGGGCTCCACAATCAGCTCCCCCTCTGCCTCCTATACCCCGGGCTCCACAATCAGCTCCCCCTCTGCCTCCTATACCCCGGGCTCCACAATCAGCTCCCCCTCTGCCTCCTATACCCCGGGCTCCACAATCAGCTCCCCCTCTGCCTCCTATACCCCGGGCTCCACAATCAGCTCCCCCTCTGCCTCCTATACCCCGGGCTCCACAATCAGCTCCCCCTGTCTCCTATACCCCGGGCTCCACAATCAGCTCCCTCTCTGCCTCCCTTATTCCACAATGGACTCCCAATTTGCTTCCTAGAAATGTGTTGTCAATCATTCAGAGGTCATAAATCATTTATCTTATCTGAAACTTTTCATGAATGGGCACAAATTAAGAAGGCTTACAAATGTGACTTGAGTTTGTTCCGCCCCTTGGGTGTCACCAGCACACGTACCTGAAGGCTTTTGGGTTAAGCCCGGCATGGTGTGGAATCCAGGTAAGGAGATGATTCTGTAACATCAGCAATCTGCGATATGTCTTCTCCTGCATGGGGAGCAGGAGGCCAACGCCGCCATCCAGCGTAGCGAACCACGTGATTTGTTTGTTGTCCCATAATGCGGTTTTACGACTGGAGCCTTCATTGGCTCCGCGGCATGGAGTCCTCCAGAAAGCATTGACATGGGAGCCTGCATGGAAGTCTGCTCGTCTCAGGAGGCGCAATCCCCCAAAACTTTCCTTTGCTGGAAAAAATAAACAGAGACATAGAACCAGTATCAGGACTGTTTTATATCACACAGACCGGTGGGCTGGAGCTTGGAGCCCAGAGGGAGGCCTCCTGCCTCCAGGGTCATCAAGACATAGAAAGCACACATGGAGCTCCAGACATGGAGAATGCTGGGGAGGAGGTGATAACACTGGGAGGCATAGAGGAAAGAAGGAATAACTCACCTGCTGGAAGGTACATATAAAGGAGGAGGTTCCGGTCACGGTCGGACACTGTAATATAAAAAAGGAGGTTGGTAAATAAGAACGCAGCACAAAGAGTCATGTCCTCCTATCTTCATCACTTAGAACTCACCAAGGAAGCCAAGCTGATTGTTGTCCACCAGGAACTCCACACTATACACCTCCAGAGGCTTCACATCCTGTAAGAGAAAGGAGAGTCAGAGACTGAAAGAAAACCAAATCGATCATTAGTAATGAGAGTTCAGCAGGATGTGGTGATATGGGAAGGGGCATGTACTCATCCAGGTGACCAATGACACGGAAGCAGCAAGAGAGGGGCGTACACTCACTCTGCTGACCAGGGACAGAGGAGGGGCATGCATTCATCCTGCTGACCAGTGACAGGGAAGGGATAGGGGAGGGGCGTGCACTCACCCTGCTGACCAGTGACAGGGAAGGGGCGTGCACTTACTCTGCTGACCAGTGACAGGGAAGGAATGAGAGGGGCGTGCACTCACCCTGCTGACCAGGGACAGAGGAGGGGCATGCATTCACCCTGCTGACCAGTGACAAGGAAGGAATAGGGGAAGGGTGTGCACTCACCCTACTGACCAGTGACAAGGAAGGAATAGGGGAAGGGTGTGCACTCACCCTACTGACCAGTGACAGGGAAGGAATGAGAGGGGCGTGCACTCACCCTGCTGACCAGTGACAGGGAAGGGATAGGGGCGTGCACTCACCCTGCTGACCAGTGACAGGGAAGGGGCGTGCACTCACCCTGCTGACCAGTGACAGGGAAGGGGCGTGCACTCACCCTGCTGACCAGTGACAGGGAAGGAATGAGAGGGGCGTGTACTCACCCTGCTGACCAGTGACAGGGAAGGGATAGGGGAGGGGCGTGCACACACCCTGCTGACCAGTGACAGGGAAGGAATGAGAGGGGCGTGCACTCACCCTGCTGACCAGGGACAGAGGAGGGGCATGCATTCACCCTGCTGACCAGTGACAAGGAAGGAATAGGGGAAGGGTGTGCACTCACCCTACTGACCAGTGACAGGGAAGGAATGAGAGGGGCGTGCACTCACCCTGCTGACCAGTGACAGGGAAGGGATAGGGGCGTGCACTCACCCTGCTGACCAGTGACAGGGAAGGGATAGGGGCGTGCACTCACCCTGCTGACCAGTGACAGGGAAGGGATAGGGGCGTGCACTCACCCTGCTGACCAGTGACAGGGAAGGGGCGTGCACTCACCCTGCTGACCAGTGACAGGGAAGGAATGAGAGGGGCGTGTACTCACCCTGCTGACCAGTGACAGGGAAGGGATAGGGGAGGGGCGTGCACACACCCTGCTGACCAGTGACAGGGAAGGAATGAGAGGGGCGTGCACACACCCTGCTGACCAGTGACAGGGAAGGAATGAGAGGGGCGTGTACTCACCCTGCTGACCAGTGACAGGGAAGGAATGAGAGGGGCGTGTACTCACCCTGCTGACCAGTGACAGGGAAGGAATGAGAGGGGCGTGTACTCACCCTGCTGACCAGTGACAGGGAAGGAATGAGAGGGGCGTGCACACACCCTGCTGACCAGTGACAGGGAAGGAATGAGAGGGGCGTGCACACACCCTGCTGACCAGTGACAGGGAAGGAATGAGAGGGGCGTGCACACACCCTGCTGACCAGTGACAGGGAAGGAATGAGAGGGGCGTATACTCACCCTGCTGACCAGTGACAGGGAAGGAATGAGAGGGGCGTGTACTCACCCTGCTGACCAATGACAGGGTTTTGCTCTCCTCCTGGTAGCGCAGTAATGAGATGCTTTTCATCAGGTCTGCAGCCAGAATGAAATTCTTTACGCTGATCATCTGGTGGATATAAAGCTGAGTGTCGATGAACGCCATTCCCGTCAGATCGTTGTCCTTCAGACTCCAGAGGAAGATCTGTGAGGAATGAAGACAATATAATAGCTGGAACAGCTCTACTACAGAGCTTAAGGGGACTAGGCCACCTTCCCACAATGCACAGGGGTGTGTACAGACAGGGAACTCCCACAACGCACAGGGGTGTGTACAGACAGGGAACTCCCACAACGCACAGGGGTGTGTACAGACAGGGAACTCCCACAACGCACAGGGGTGTGTACAGACAGGGAACTCCCACAACGCACAGGGGTGTGTACAGACAGGGAACTCCCACAACGCACAGGGGTGTGTACAGACAGGGAACTCCCACAACGCACAGGGGTGTGTACAGACAGGGAACTCCCACAACGCACAGGGGTGTGTACAGACAGGGAACTCCCACAACGCACAGGGGTGTGTACAGACAGGGAACTCCCACAACGCACAGGGGTGTGTACAGACAGGGAACTCCCACAACGCACAGGGGTGTGTACAGACAGGGAACTCCCACAACGCACAGGGGTGTGTACAGACAGGGAACTCCCACAACGCACAGGGGTGTGTACAGACAGGGAACTCCCACAACGCACAGGGGTGTGTACAGACAGGGAACTCCCACAACGCACAGGGGTGTGTACAGACAGGGAACTCCCACAACGCACAGGGGTGTGTACGGACAGGGAACTCCCACAACGCACAGGGGTGTGTACGGACAGGGAACTCCCACAACACACAGGGGTGTGTACGGACAGGGAACTCCCACAACACACAGGGGTGTGTACGGACAGGGAACTCCCACAACACACAGGGGTGTGTACGGACAGGGAACTCCCACAACACACAGGGGTGTGTACAAACAGGGAACTCCCACAACGCACAGGGGTGTGTACGGACAGGGAACTCCCACAACGCACAGGGGTGTGTACAGACAGGGAACTCCCACAATGCACAGGGGTGTGTACAGACAGGGAACTCCCACAATGCACAGGGGTGCGATGACAAGTCCACATTTCCCAAGTAGAGATTCACTGGGTTTCCATACAGTTAACCAATATGGCGGCAATCTCCTCGCTATAGCTCTTGACCCCCCCGTCTTAATCCCTCTCAGATAGTCGAAGTAGAGATTCTGAGGAGGATCAGGCTTTCAGCAAGTGGAGCCTAGCCCTTCACACAGCATCATGGGAGTTTCCTAGAACCCCCCCCCCCCCCCCCATCCATCCTCCACTACTCACCTTCTGGCCAATGGCCGTCACCAGATAGCCATTACAATGGCAGAGGGCGGTGACCGGACCCTTCTGCTCCTTCTCATACAGAGTCTTAAACTTGTTCTTGGTCAGAGGCTGCCCTGGCTCCGGCACCACCTCAATGATGTCCATGATAAGTATCTGAAGATGGGAGAGAGCAGCATTAAAGGATAACCTGGTAATGGGGGGGGGGGGGGGGGGGGACGACGACATTTTGTTTGCACATCAGGATGGAGGATTATGGATGGTGACAACATGGTGACAACAGTGGATCATGTCTGTGTAAAGTGTGTTGAAACAACCATTTATAGTCTCCATCAGAAGTCCCTGTGACAGGGTGACACTGCAGGACCACCAACTAGGAGACAGGGACAGTGTTGTCATCCTGTAACAGAACGTGCCTGAAGGACCTTCATGACATGATCACCAGGGATTACTTTCCAATATTTGCCTATTTACAGATAAGATATCTCCTGTCAATATTTCCATGGTGCGACAGTCGCTGTCCAGCAGTGGAGTCCATTCATCCCGGAACTTATGGTGGACAGCTGAAATGACTTCTAATAATGTGACTTACCCTCCCTCTACAGGTCACTTCCTCTCCCTGCATCACACATGTGCCCACTGCAATGTACCCCTTCAGGCCAGAAACCGTCTCTTCACTCTTCAAGTTCACGGTTCTCATGCAGGTGGCGTGCTCCCATTCGTCCAAATCGATCCTGAAACACACATAAGAAGAAGATGCTAACTTTATACCATATAACAGACCAAAAACTGAAACCACTGTCCTCCTAAGCCCAAACCTTCCACCAAAATGACTGTCCTCCTAACATAGATCCCCAACCAAAAACCACCATCTTCCTAAACACAGACCTTCCACCAAAAACCACCATCTTCCTAAACACAGACCTTCAACCATGCCGTCCTCCTGAACAAAGACCTTCAACCATGCCGTCCTCCTGAACAAAGACCTTCAACCATGCCGTCCTCCTGAACAAAGACCTTCAACCATGCCGTCCTCCTGAACAAAGACCTTCAACCATGCCGTCCTCCTGAACAAAGACCTTCAACCATGCCGTCCTCCTGAACAAAGACCTTCAACCATGCCGTCCTCCTGAACAAAGACCTTCAACCATGCCGTCCTCCTGAACAAAGACCATCAACCATGCCGTCCTCCTGAACAAAGACCTTCAACCATGCCGTCCTCCTGAACAAAGACCTTCAACCATGCCGTCCTCCTGAACAAAGACCTTCAACCATGCCGTCCTCCTGAACAAAGACCTTCAACCATGCCGTCCTCCTGAACAAAGTCCTTCAACCATGCCGTCCTCCTGAACAAAGTCCTTCAACCATGCCCTCCTCCTGAACAAAGACCTTCAACCATGCCGTCCTCCTGAACAAAGACCTTCAACCATGCCGTCCTCCTGAACAAAGTCCTTCAACCATGCCGTCCTCCTGAACAAAGACCTTCAACCATGCCGTCCTCCTGAACAAAGACCTTCAACCATGCCGTCCTCCTGAACAAAGACCTTCAACCATGCCGTCCTCCTGAACAAAGACCTTCAACCATGCCGTCCTCCTGAACAAAGACCTTCAACCATGCCGTCCTCCTGAACAAAGACCTTCAACCATGCCGTCCTCCTGAACAAAGACCTTCAACCATGCCGTCCTCCTGAACAAAGACCTTCAACCATGCCGTCCTCCTGAACAAAGACCTTCAACCATGCCGTCCTCCTGAACAAAGACCTTCAACCATGCCGTCCTCCTGAACAAAGACCTTCAACCATGCCGTCCTCCTGAACAAAGACCTTCAACCATGCCGTCCTCCTGAACAAAGACCTTCAACCATGCCGTCCTCCTGAACAAAGACCTTCAACCATGCCGTCCTCCTGAACAAAGACCTTCAACCATGCCGTCCTCCTGAACAAAGACCTTCAACCATGCCGTCCTCCTGAACAAAGACCTTCAACCATGCCGTCCTCCTGAACAAAGACCTTCAACCATGCCGTCCTCCTGAACAAAGACCTTCAACCATGCCGTCCTCCTGAACAAAGACCTTCAACCATGCCCTCCTCCTGAACAAAGACCTTCAACCATGCCCTCCTCCTGAACAAAGTCCTTCAACCATGCCCTCCTCCTGAACAAAGTCCTTCAACCATGCCGTCCTCCTGAACAAAGTCCTTCAACCATGCCGTCCTCCTGAACAAAGACCTTCAACCATGCCGTCCTCCTGAACAAAGACCTTCAACCATGCCGTCCTCCTGAACAAAGTCCTTCAACCATGCCGTCCTCCTGAACAAAGACCTTCAACCATGCCGTCCTCCTGAACAAAGACCTTCAACCATGCCGTCCTCCTGAACAAAGACCTTCAACCATGCCGTCCTCCTGAACAAAGACCTTCAACCATGCCGTCCTCCTGAACAAAGACCTTCAACCATGCCCTCCTCCTGAACAAAGACCTTCAACCATGCCGTCCTCCTGAACAAAGACCTTCAACCATGCCGTCCTCCTGAACAAAGTCCTTCAACCATGCCCTCCTCCTGAACAAAGACCTTCAACCATGCCCTCCTCCTGAACAAAGACCTACAACCATGCCGTCCTCCTGAACAAAGTCCTTCAACCATGCCGTCCTCCTGAACAAAGACCTTTAACAAAAAGTACTGTCCTTAACATAGACCCAAAACGAAAACCATTGTCCTCCTGAACACAAATCAACCATATACTGTGCTTCTGAACACAGACCTTCAACTGAAAACCGCTGTCCTCATTAACACAGACCTTCAAAATATAACCCACTGTCTTCTTAAACACAGGCAAAAAAAAAAAAAAAAAAAAAAAAAAAAAAAAAAAGGGCCACATTACTGCACAAAGACCGTTAATCCAAAACAACTGGCCTTATTAGGCTTCATGCACAGGAGACGCCGGTGCAAACTCTGCTGAACACATATTTTTAAAAGCTGAAACCGGCGTTTAGAAACGCCTGTTTTGCCGCATTTGCGTCTAGAAGCGTCTGCAGAGCAGAGAATGACATTTTGCGATCCAAATTTGGGGCCCCGTATCTCAGGGCCACTTAGGGCTAGGAACCCCAGATTTGGTATGCAAACACAATGGAACTAGCACTACAACATATCCAAAGTTGAGGTTCCTAGCACCAAGTGGCCCCGAGATACAGGGCCCCAAAGTCAGATCGCAAAATGTCATTCTCTGCTGTAGAAAAGTGCTTGACATTTTGTGACCCGAATTTGGGGCCCCGTATCTTGGGGCCACCTGGTGCTAGGAACCCCAAATTTGGATATGTTGTAGAGCTAGTTCCATTGTGTTTGCACCTCAAATGTGGGGTTCCTAGCACCAAGTGACCCTGAGATACAGGGCCCCAAATTCAGAGAATGACATTTTGGGACCCAACTTTGGGGCCCTGTATCTTGGGGCCACTTAGTGCTAAGAACCCCAAAATTGGATATGTTATAGTGCTAGTTCCACTGTGTTTGCATACCACTGTGTTTGCATTTGTTCCACTGCCTACCAAATTTGGGGTTCCTAGCGCTAAGCGGCCCCAAGATATGGGGCCGCAAAGTCGGGTCGCAAAATGTCATCTCTGCTGCAGAAGTGCTTGACATTTTGCGACCCGACTTTGGGGCCCCGTATCTCGGGGCCACATGGTGCTAGGAACCCCAAATTTGGATATGTTGTAGTGCTAGTTCCACTTTGTTTGCATACCACTGTGTTTGCATTTGGGGTTCCTAGCACTAAGTGGCCCCGAGATATGGGGCCCCAAAGTCGGGTCGCAAAATGTCATTCTCTGCTGCAGTTTACCATCATATTTCTGTGTTTTCTGGTCCAAAAAATAGGGTTCCTTTAAAAACACTTATAAAAATGCAAAAGCGGCTAAACGCGGTACCGGCGTTTAGCGTCTGAAACGTGGAAAACTTTTGCATCTGAACCCATTTTTTTGCTTCTGGAAAAACGAGGTTAAAAAACACAACTGCCTAAAAACGAGACTGTGTAGATGGACACATAGGATAACATTGAATGGGTTCAGGGGCAGTTGAAAAAAGTGTCCAACTGCCTCTCAACGCACATTTAACAGCGTCTCGTGTGCATGAGGTCTTACTGAACACAAACCTAGTGAAGGTTGAACCCTCATTACCAAGCACAGACCTTCAACCAAGACCATGGCCTCACATCTAAACAGACCTTCAACCAAAACCATGGCCTCACATCTAAACAGAGACCTTCAACCAAAACCATGGCCTCACATCTAAACCAGGGCTCGACAAACCCCGGGCGCCAGGTCGCATTTGCGACTAGAATTAGCGACCTGGCGCCTGGGGCAGCACAGCTGGAGTATCCTGTGTCCGTTCGACACCCCCCCCCCCTCCCGGCGATCGTGTTGGGCCGCGCCGGTAATTGAGGCCCCGGCTTTGCGGCCTACTGCAGTCCTATGGTTCCTTCTGCAATCAGGCGCCCTCTGGTGGTGGCCGTTGGTATGACAAGACATTCATCAATGCTAATGGAGCTTTCCCTACCTGTTTTCACTGCCCGCTCATCTCCTTCCCTTTACTTAGAACCCCCAAACATTATATATATTTTTTATTCTAACACCCTAGAGAATAAAATGGCGGTCATTAAAATACTTTCTGTCACACCGTATTTGCGCAGCGGACTTACAAGCGCACTTTTTTGGGAAAAAATACTTTTTTTAATTAAAAAATAAGAAAACAGTAAAGTTAGCCCAATTTTTTTTATATTGTGAAAGATAATGTTACGCCGAGTAAATTGATTCCCAACATGTCACGCTTCAAAATTTCGTCCCGCTCGTGGAATGGCGACAAACTTTTACCCTTCAAAATCTCCATAGGCGACGTTTAAAAAAATTCTACAGGTTGCATGTTTTGAGTTACAGAGGAGGTCTAGGGCTGGAATTATTGCTCTCGCTCTACCGATCATGGCGATGCCTCACATGTGTGGTTTGAACACCGCTTTCATATGCGGGTGCTACTCACATATGCGTTCGCTTCTGCAAGCGAGCTCGGCGGGACGGGGCGCATTTTAAAAAATTATTATTTTTTCTTATATATTTTACTTTTTATTTTTACACTTTTTAAAAAAAAAATAAAAATGGTGTCACTTTTATTTCTATTACAAGGGATGGGGCATATTTAAAATTTTTTTTTTCTCTTATTTATTTTAACTTTTATTTTTTCACTGTTCTTTAAAAAAAAAAAAGTCACTTTTATTCCTATTACAAGGAATGTAAAAATCCCTTGTAATAGAAAAAAAGCATGACAGGTCCTCTTAAATATGAGATCTGGGGTCAAAAAAGACCTCAGATCTCATATTTACACTAAAATGCATTAAAAAAAAATAAAAAATTGTCATTTGAAAAAAAAATAATAAAATGTCCCTTCAAGAGCTTTGACGTCGCTTCCGCCCTGCAATGACTTGGAGATGGGCGGGGGGGGGCCCATCTTCCTCTCACTTGTCTCCATGTCAGGCCAGGGACAGATCCGGATCGCCTCCGCCGTTACCGTTAACGGTAAGCGGTGAAGGGCACCGGAGCGCGGCGGTAGGGGGGGCCCTCTCCTGCCGCCGATAAAAGTGATCTCGCTGCGAATCTGCTGCAGAGACCACTTTTATCTGAAAGAGAACCGCCGGTTCTTGAAGAAGATACCGGGGTCATGGAGCTAGCTGCTACCATAACAACGGTATTTCTCTTCAAAGACAGGACGTATATAGTCGTCCTGCGGGAAGGAAGTGGTTCATTAAAATGAATTTATTATTTGTCATCTCCCTGCTTGGCCCCTTTCACATGGGCTGTCTGATCAGGTTCCCCTGTCAGTTTTTCAGGCGGACCTGATTGGACCCTTAGCGGGAATATGGTGGTCTTATGTCCCTGCATGGCAGGAAATAAAAGCAGTCACATTCGTTCTAGTCGTCTCTGTGTAAATTTAAGATTGGTTATTTTTATATTGAAAATAAAGCTTTGTCGGTTTAAAAAAAAAAAAAAAAAAAAACCTGGCTCCTAACTTTTTTAGCTGGCTCCTAGATTCCAAGCAAATTTGTCAAGCCCTGATCTAAACAGAGACCTTCAACCAAAACCATGGCCTCACATCTAAACAGAGACCTTCAACCAAAACCATGGCCTCACATCTAAACAGAGACCTTCAACCAAAACCATGGCCTCACATCTAAACAGAGACCTTCAACCAAAACCATGGCCTCACATCTAAACAGAGACCTTCAACCAAAACCATGGCCTCACATCTAAACAGACCTTCAACCAAAACCATGGCCTCACATCTAAACAGAGACCTTCAACCAAAACCATGGCCTCACATCTAAACAGAGACCTTCAACCAAAACCATGGCCTCACATCTAAACAGAGACCTTCAACCAAAACCATGGCCTCACATCTAAACAGAGACCTTCAACCAAAACCATGGCCTCACATCTAAACAGAGACCTTCAACCAAAACCATGGCCTCACATCTAAACAGAGACCTTCAACCAAAACCATGGCCTCACATCTAAACAGAGACCTTCAACCAAAACCATGGCCTCACATCTAAACAGAGACCTTCAACCAAAACCATGGCCTCACATCTAAACAGAGACCTTCAACCAAAACCATGGCCTCACATCTAAACAGACCTTCAACCAAAACCATGGCCTCACATCTAAACAGAGACCTTCAACCAAAACCATGGCCTCACATCTAAACAGAGACCTTCAACCAAAACCATGGCCTCACATCTAAACAGAGACCTTCAACCAAAACCATGGCCTCACATCTAAACAGAGACCTTCAACCAAAACCATGGCCTCACATCTAAACAGAGACCTTCAACCAAAACCATGGCCTCACATCTAAACAGAGACCTTCAACCAAAACCATGGCCTCACATCTAAACAGAGACCTTCAACCAAAACCATGGCCTCACATCTAAACAGAGACCTTCAACCAAAACCATGGCCTCACATCTAAACAGAGACCTTCAACCAAAACCATGGCCTCACATCTAAACAGACCTTCAACCAAAACCATGGCCTCACATCTAAACAGAGACCTTCAACCAAAACCATGGCCTCACATCTAAACAGAGACCTTCAACCAAAACCATGGCCTCACATCTAAACAGAGACCTTCAACCAAAACCATGGCCTCACATCTAAACAGAGACCTTCAACCAAAACCATGGCCTCACATCTAAACAGAGACCTTCAACCAAAACCATGGCCTCACATCTAAACAGAGACCTTCAACCAAAACCATGGCCTCACATCTAAACAGAGACCTTCAACCAAAACCATGGCCTCACATCTAAACAGAGACCTTCAACCAAAACCATGGCCTCACATCTAAACAGAGACCTTCAACCAAAACCATGGCCTCACATCTAAACAGACCTTCAACCAAAACCATGGCCTCACATCTAAACAGAGACCTTCAACCAAAACCATGGCCTCACATCTAAACAGAGACCTTCAACCAAACACCAACCTTTAACCAAGAACTGCAGGCATCACTCCTGAATATAAACCTTCAATTAGGAACCGCTAGTCTCACTCCTGAACACAGACCTTCAACCAAACCCCACTGGCTTCACTCCTGAGCACCAGATCAATATTGACCAATACTCTTTGGCCTCACTCCTGGATACAAAGCCATAGATAATTTAATGAGGACACAAGGCAATGCCATCGTAACTGCTCACAGGGGAAGAAGGCCCCCAATATAAGAGAAGCTGAACAGGAGGCCCCCGGCATGAGGGGGAGATAACCTTCCTTGCGGTTTGTTGTGTCTCCTTGTCCTTTGCAGAAGAAGTCCTGCTATTGAAATAAAGCAGCATTCTCCCAGAGATCCACAGCAGAGGAGGGCATCTTAGAGATCCAAGGCTGAGGGCATCAGAGGTGGAGGGGTTTCAGGGACAACATTGCCCAAAGGGTGAGTTGGCTTTCCTAATACCAATCTTGCCATAGACAGGGCATATACCTCCAGTAACGAAAAGGAGACATTCTGGAATTAAGCGCCATTAGCTGACGAGGATGAAAATGGATTACAGAAAGCTGGTAGACTGGTCCTCATTACTCATCAGCCTGGAAGAGGACAGAACTGGGTACAGTACCTGGTGTTGGGGATGGTCTCCCAGCTGACAGGGGAGATTAGCTGGATGGAGAACGCCTCTTGAACCGGTGACATATAGCGATCGTCTACAAGAACAACAAAAAAGGATTCCCTGAGTTGTATAGAAATCACACACAAAACCAAGAAGGCTTTGGACAACATGAAACAATGATAAAACCACATATGAAGAGGTGACCCAGAGAGAAGGCAGGTAAGGTAGGTTACTACAAGGAACACAAGAATAACAGAAAACATGGAATGTTAGACACAAGGAGATCACGGGATGGAAGAGGAGACATCACAACATGTTCCGCCGGCGGGCTCTGCTCACCTCTCTCCATGGTCTCAAACTCCTTCTCCTCCCCAGTCATGCGAGGGATCCGAGTACACGTGTCATCCACGCTCGTGACAACTGCATACACCTGGAACAGAACAAGCAATGGCATTCTCTATGACCCAACACATTATACAATTTACTATTCTGTATACAACCATTAGGCTCCATTCACACTTGGAGGACTCCAAAATCAGGCGACTTTGGATGGGTGCAACTTGGATGTGACTTGTTGCTTCTGAAAAAAGTCAGACCGGCTGTTGCATGTAAAACATCCGGGTGCTACTCTCAGGCAACTTTTATGGGTTAACATTGAAGTGCGCGGCCCTACAGTTGCATGACAGTCGGACCAAAGTAGCGCATGAACTACTTTTAACCACTTCAGCCCCAGAAAGATTTACCTGCTTAATGACCAGGCCATTTTTTGCGATACGGCACTGCGTCGCTTTAACTGGCAATTAGGCGGCCATGTGACGTTGTACCCAAAAAAAAAAAAAAAAAAAAAATATATGTATAATTGTAATAAAAATGCCATAAATCTATCCCCTAATTTGTAGACGCGATAATTTTTTTTGTGCAAACCAATCAATATATGCTTATTGCGATTTTTTTTTTTTTTTTACGCAACAATATGTAGAAGAAGAATACATATCGACCTATACTGAAGAAAAAAAAAAAAAAAAAAAACCACAATAAGCGTATATTAATTGGTTTGCGCAAAAATTATTATGTCTACAAAATAGGGGATAGATTTATGGCATTTTTATTATAATTTTTTATTTTACTAGCAATACCGGTGATCAGCAATTTTTAGCGCAACTGTGACATTGGGGTGGACAGATCGGACACTTTTTTGGGACCAGTGACATTTATACAGTGACCAGTGCTTAAAAAAAATAAACTGAATACTGTATAAATGACACTGGTAGGGAAGGGGTTAACACTAGGGGGGCGATCAAGGGGTTAAATGTGTTCCCTGGGAGGGGTTTCTAACTGTAGGGACTGACAGTACAGATCAATCGCTGTTCCTGATCACTAGGAACAGCAGATCTCTCTCTACTCGCCTGACAGAACGTGGATCTGTTTGTTTACATTGACCGATCCCCGTTCTGCCTCTCCAAGGAGCGATCACAGGTGGCCGGCGGACATCGCGGCCGCCGGCCATGTGCATTAGCTCCAGCGTCGCGCTTGCCCGCTATACAGTACTGGTATTTGCACAATAGAGCCGACCTGCCACCGTATATCGGCAGCGGCTGGTCGGCAAGTGGTTAAGTCTCACATTTATGAATGGTTATCATTGGAAAACATGGGGTACAACTTGTCATGTGACTATGATGTCCAAAGTCGCATGGCAAGTGGCACAAGTGTGAATGGGGGAGGGGTCTTGGTGATCTAATCGGAGAGCCCTACCAGGACAGACCAGTCAGGCTCCATTCACACTTGTATGATTCCAAAAGTCAGGTGACTTTGGAGTATAAATTTGGCACAACTTTGGATGGGTGCGACTTGGATACTACTTTGGCTCTGCCCGATGATAATGGACAACTGTCACAAGTATAAAAACATTTAAGTATAACATTCAGACGCGACGTTTGTTATTTTTGGGGGTTTACATTGCAGGCTATGGCACTTAGGCCACATGAAAGTCACAACCAAAGTAGTGCGGGAATTCTTTTTAAGTTGCACACATTTGAACAGTTTAGTGTCCGAAGTCGCACAAGTGTGAATGGAGCCTCATCCAAGCAATGAGGGGGTCACAGTGCAGGTCCGGACCTCATAAAAAAGAAAGAAGGACGGCGCCCTCTAAGTGCAGCATGTATGTTAAAAATATTTATTACAATAGATAAAAACACTCACATTTGAGTTGCTAAAAACCAGCATGTAAAGTAGTTTCATCCGCGTGCTCTCGGGGGATGTGGGTGTCACGGGCCAGTGGAGGGGTTCCTGGGATGTGAGTCCTGTAACCTGGGTCCTGGTAGCTGTTCCGGTGGTGCCGAGGGTCCTCAGAGCCTCCGGGCGGCCAGGCTATCGGTCATGGATCCTCCGTGGAGCGCCGTGCTGACCTGCGTCTTCACTTCTGGGAGCGGGGTGAGGCGGGCAGTGCTTCGCGTTCGGAGCATGCGTGCTCCTTCATCAGGCTATGCATAGCCTGATGAAGGAGCACGCATGCTCCGAACGCGAAGCACTGCCCGCCTCACCCCGCTCCCAGAAGTGAAGACGCAGGTCAGCACGGCGCTCCACGGAGGATCCATGACCGATATCCTGGCCGCCCGGAGGCTCTGAGGACCCTCGGCACCACCTGAACAGCTACCAGGACCCAGGTTACAGGACTCACATCCCAGGAACCCCTCCACTGGCCGTGACACCCACATCCGAGAGCACGCGGATGAAACTACTTTACATGCTGGTTTTTAGCAACTCAAATGTGAGTGTTTTTATCTATTGTAATAAATATTTTAACATACATGCTGCACTTAGAGGGCGCCGTCCTTCTTTCTTTATTTGTTCCAGAGCTTCTTCTAGCTTTTATAGACTGGCTGCCTTCCATTTATTCAGCATCATTTTATCCTCACATGGACTAATACCCGAACTTGTTGTGAAACATTAACTACCACCATCAAGTTCCCCCTCTCAGAAACCCCCAACCCACCCCCTTCCCCCCACCATTTTTAGATATATGTACTCGGCTACCTCCATTGTGCGCCATATTAACCCCTTGATCCTTTTTTTTCAGGTCCGGACCTCACACAGCCCTCGGCTTTCCTGGAGGAATGTGATATCATTTCATACAAGCTCTGTGCAGTGCCGGGACCTCCCGGATCTCCTCCCACCAGCCGGTCAGGCCAATGTCTCACCTTGGACTCCACATGATAGGACACGTAGTGCGCCGTGCAGCGAAGCGGGATCTTCCGGACGGGCCAGGGAGCGTCATAGGATAGGTAAGCAGGAAGGACGCTGATCCGCAATTCACCCTGCAGAAAAAAAAACAAAAAAAAACAGCCGCTATAAAAACTCCCCGACTTCATTTCCTGTGTGCTCTTCTAATCCTTCCCCCAGCACGGTGAATGGTACATGGACCTTCGAAGAAATGGCTCTTCTTACCTCTGCGATCGCCCAATACATTCCACCAATCAGATACACAATGCCGATAACTCGGGGGCCCCAGATAAGAAAAAACACTGAATCCCGTCTGTGGGAGCTTCTGCATTGCAACCCAACCACAGAACTACATCTCCCATCATCCCTATGGGTGCCTCTTCCTGCATCCCTACTCAATGGGATCCCTACTACATCCCTATTCTCCCCCCCCCCCCCCCCACTATCCTTTCCATGCTGAATCCTGAGAGGCAGACAGAGGGGACCTCACCACCTTCCCCCCACCATCATCCCTACTTACTAAGGCCTCCTTCACATTTGCTTCAAAACGTGGAATTGGACGCATTTTTAAAGCACTCTGAATGGCAATCAAAGCTCCTCCCACTAAATAAAGCGGTGACCTTACAGTCCTGATCACACGTTGTGATTGCTTTAAAAATGATCCCCCATGTTGCTTTCTTGGTGCTTCAAAACGTCTCCAAACACTCCTTAGAAGTCAATGAGAAGATTTGCTATGAGCACCTGCAGCTTCTGAGGGGA